>JAVIAB010000160.1:12251935-12312368 GCA_032433765.1 Megaustenia siamemsis | reverse complement strand
ACTACTACTTTTCCACTGCTACTAATTCTAACACTTCTATAACTACTACTTCAATTACTACTATTTACATTACTACTATTACTACCTCTACGACTACTACTGCTACTATTGCATCTTCTTCTTTATTCTTGTTTTGTTCTTCCATGCGCTCTACATTTACAATTTACAACTATTATTACTAAGACTATTAATTTTATTATTACTATTACTGCTAATACTATAGTTACTCTTACAACAACTACTACTACTATTATTGCTCTTACAACAACTACTACTATTGTTATTACTTTACAACAACTACTACTACTACTGTTATTACTCTTACAACTATTACTACACTGTTATTACTCTTACAACTATTACTACTACTGTTATTACTCTTATAACTATTACTACTACTTTTTATTACTCTTATAACTATTACTACTACTTTTATTATTACTCTTACAACAACTACTACTATTGTTTATTACTCTTACAACAACTACTACTTTTGTTATTACTCTTACAACAAATACTACTACTATTATTACTCTTACAACTACTACTATTGTTATTACTCTTACAACAACTACTACTATTGTTATTACTCTTAAACAACTACTACTATTGTTATTACTCTTACAACAACTACTACTTTTGTTATTACTCTTACCAACAAATACTACTACTATTATTACTCTTACAACTACTACTACTATTATTGCTCTTACAACAACTACTACTATTGTTATTACTCTTACATACAACAACTACTACTACTGTTATTACTCTACAACTATACATACTGTTATTACTCTTATATCTATTACTACTACTGTTATTTACTCTTATAACTATTACTACTACTATTATTACTCTTACAACAACTACTACTTTTGTTATTACTCTTACAACAAATACTACTACTATTATTACTCTTACAACAACTACTACTATTGTTATTACTCTTACAACAACTACTACTTTTGTTATTACTCTTACAACAAATACTACTACTATTATTACTCTTACAACAACTACTACTTTTGTTATTACTCTTACAACAAATACTACTACTATTATTACTCTTACAACAACTACTACTATTGTTATTACTCTTACAAACAACTACTACTACTGATATTACTCTTACAACAACTACTACTACTGTTATTACTCTTAACAACACTACTACTACTACTGTTATTACTTTTGCAACTATTAACACTGCTGTTATTACTCTTACAACTATTACTACTAATGTTATTACTCTTACAACTATTACTACTACTGTTATTACTCTTACAACTATTACTACTACTGTTATTACTCTTACAACACTACTACTATTTTAAACTGCGTCTTTCATTTCTACTAATTTTTTAAAAATTAATTACAACAGCCCTTACAATTACTTTAACTGTTACTATTACTACGTTTCTCATCATCCTGATCTTCATCTTTTTTTCCCTCCTCATTTTCCTTTCAGCGTCGAGGGAGATATAATTTGCGGTAATTTAGCTCTTCTGTTTTGCCGCCGCTGTGGTTATGTTTTCCTAAAGTTTTCTAATATTCCGTCAATCATCTTTTTTTTTTATGTCGACCCTATGGTCTGGTGTTCTCGCAACACGTTTATTGAAGGCTAGTTGTGTTATGTTTTTGAACTCTCTGCCTTAAGTGGTCAAATCATTGTATTCGTTTGTTTCTTGATATATTCTACGTATGGAGAGTTATCTATATCCTGATCGACTGCTGATATATCCGATCTACTAAAGTAGTACCAGTATAAACGATCTTTCAAACTAAGTGAACATTCTTTCATGGAATTAACATAGCATTTCTTCTCTGTTAGAAGGAAAGTTAGAATTATTTTAACAAGAAGGATCAACAAAACTGTACAAACCTATTATTATTAAATCTTATTTATATACAAGGACACAATCCACTGCCTTGTGGTGATCGTTTAGTCAAAGGCTAGCGGAGCCAACCGTCAACAAACCGACGAAAGGCAACAGTAAACCACCGTCTTTGTACAATCATGAATCGCCACAATAACAACAAATACCAGACAGCTTAATTAAGAGAATGGCTGGCAGAAGGTCAACAACAGAAATGATAAATAGCTGTCGAGATCGAAAGTTGTGGAGAGACATGATCACCTACGCCAGCAGGCCCGGTACTTGATGGTGATGATATACAAGGAGAACATCTTGTGCTGCAAGTCTATGTCAATATAAGTGGGAAATGGAGTTCATCGGTCCTATATAGAGCCAATTATGACCTATGGAAGCGAATCATGGACGGTAGACAAACAAACGAAAAGACGATTATAAGTCACAGATATGGGATTGCTCAAAGAATGTTCGAGAGTTCTCTGGACAAATAAAAAAGACCAGCGTGGAACTTGTCAAAGAGGCCACCACAAATAAGAGTAATAGTGTGTGTGTGTGGTGTGTGGGGTTGTGTGTGTGTGTGTTGTGTGTGTGTGTGGTGTGTGGTGTGTGTGTATAAAATAGCCGTCACTGTTTTGAATATTTCAGGCGTCTCGGTAGCTCCCTGGTTAGTGACCTACCTTACTAAAAACAAGAGTTCAGGTTCGACACCGATCAACCTCTCTAGACTTCCTCCAGCCTTAAATTAGTTCCGATCATGTCTGGGAAAGTTGGGCGGTCTGGCGTGATACCGGCCACATCACCCATGAGACGTTTTGTTGATCATTGAAAAATATGGGCCCTAGCACCATCTGCGCTGTGGGTTCGAAAAAGTTAGGAAGTCAGGGCGTAGTCGCCTTAAATGTGTAAACAAAATACATCATTGACGTCATAGGTTCACCAAGATGGAAGCTGTTCGCGTTCGTGGGTCATTGTGTAAACATGTTTTCTTTGAACGTCACGCTATCTGCTATCACAGCGAGTTGGCGGATTTTTTAGAAATGTGACCACTGGTATGATAATATGTTTGTACACAGTTCGTTAACCACCGCTGTAGATCAAGCCTTTATTCTGCTGGGTTCGTACGCGACCTTGGAAGCTAATGACCTAACTTGTGCAGACGGTTGGCTGGGGCAAATTGCACGTTACAATGTCACTGCTATAATGACGCAGTTTGTGACAAAACTACAGAGACATGCCCAAACAATGACAGTTGTTCAGCAGGAATATTTCGGACCCCAGTGTCAGTACTTGGATCTCGTTTACAAATACGCCCAAAAATCTGAACCTACTTTCCTGTTTGATAACAACGACACCACATGTAATTCGGACACAGATTCTACATCAGTTGAGGCAACTCTCAATCAATCTTTGCTGTTCTCCTGGTTTAGGATTTATCTGAATGACTTAACAGATCCATACAGTTTCACGGTAAAAACTAAATGGTTCTGCCTCATGTAACATTGAATCAAGGTTTGTAGTTAGTTCGCACGAGATTGATGTCTTTTGCTCTTGGGATGGGCTGATCAACAAGTTACGGATTGAAGGGGCGATGTTTGCAAATATCTGCTCCATCTACATTGGCGGGAGTCGGAATGTGGCTCTCAAACAGAACACAAACCAAACCGACACATTTAATGCTTGCTATACAGGAGACGGATGTGGACCAGAGGCCGCAGTTAATGGCAAACAAAGACCAATCTCTATGACAATGACTGCACACACACACAGTTGAGAAGTGGAACCAATTCTGTTTACTGGCATCTGAACTTTGCAACTCACCGAAGACTCAAGCCATTCGATCTATCATCGAGCTGGCACTATGATCGGGTAAAGAATGCCACTCTAAAGGCTTTCTCTGACTGTGGCTGCGTGTGTCCCAGTGTAATGATATATCATACCCAAATATTTATGTGAATACAATTGTAGTCACCACACAAGCGACAATGGCACACATTAAGATTGAGTTCTCATCGACCATTTCGCAGACCGACAGTGCACTGAAGGTGTGTGAGGTGCAAACATTTACAGACACCTATTGTCTGGATGGGCATTCCTGGTCGTTTTGTGCAGTGTGTAGTGGGTGTTTTGCAAAGGCTGCAACGTCATAATCGGTACGTGTCACGGCATCTGTTCACATGGGATCTATGAAACACGACTGCTCCGGGTCTTGTCTCAGTGTCTGTCCTTTTTGTGAGGAAAAATCCGGAAAATGCCTACAATCTAAACATCCTGGCTACACATGTAATGACACTTGTCCCGATGGTAATTTTGGGCTACAGTGCAAACAGACGTGTTCTGATGGCTGTGACATCATATGTGACCCGGAAAGTGCAGACTGTACGTGCAAGAAAACGTACTACGGGTCAGACTGCACTCTCAGATGTCCGGACAACTGTTTCAACGACATCTGTGTACAGTCAACCGGGAACTGTACATGCAAGTAAACGTTCTACGAGTCAGACTGCACTCTCAAATCTCGGACAACTGTTTCAACGAAACCTGTGAACAGTTAATCGGGCCTGCGTCTCGTATGTCGATGATTCCCACTTTAAAAGAAGTGTCTGCCGACTACACACACCCAAGCATATGGATACCTTAATGTGTTTCTGTGCTAGACATGGTTCATTTCTTGGTGTTCTTCCGTGAAGCCATGGCTCATATCTTGATGTGTTTCTGTGCTAGCCATGGCTCATATCTTAGCTTGTGTGTGTGCGCAAGCCATGTCTCATCTTGGTGTGTGTCATGTTAGTCATATCTCATATCTTGGTGTGTCCGTGTTAATCATGTCTCATATCTTTATGTGAGTCTGTATTTAGTCATATCTCATATCTTAGTGTGTATCTGTGTTAGTCACGTGTCATATCTTTGTGTATGCATGTCTGGGTTAGTGATATCTCATATCTTTGTGTACATGTTTATGTTAGTCATATCTCATATCTTTGTGTGTGCATGTCTGTGTATGTCACATCTCATATCCCTGTGTGTGTTAGGGCTATGTTAGTCACATCTCATATCTTTTGTGTGCATGTCTATGTTAGGCATGTGTCATATCTTTGTGTGTGCATGTCTCTGTCAGTCATATCTCATATCTTTATGCGCATGTTTATGTTAGGCATGTGTCATATATCTTGGTGTGTGTCAGTGTTAGTCATGCCTCGTATCGCTGTGTGCATGTCTGTGTTGGTCACATCTCATATCTTTGTGTGTGCATGTTTTCTGTTAGTCACCTCTAGTGACTCGGGCAGATGGTGCTCGTAAACCTGGGAGGGCCGACCATCTAAGGGCAGAATCCCCCTATAGAAAAGATCATCTGTTGCCTTGCAGGAAGATTGGGGACAACCAAAGGCTAAGGAAGCAAACCTGAATAAAATGCTGGCTGAAAACGGATGCACTGGGCCACTGGCGCAGAACACTGTGCAACGTTTTAACGGGGTTTCAATCGAAGTGGATCTGGCAGACTCTAACTGTGATGCTCTGTCTGTGGGGGCGATCAACATACTTAACCTGACAGCTGACTTCATGTTGAGAGTCTGGAATCCTACTCTGATTGAGCCCTGATAGCAGACAGAGAGAGAGAGAGAGAGAGAGAGAGAGAGAGAGAGAGAGAGAAATACATCACGCGTCCTTTGCTTCCACAGTTTGAAGTTAACCTTTAACCTGATAATTTGCACCATAAACATAAGATGACAGCACTTTATACTATGTAAAATAGTTTTTTCAATCATCATCATGTACCATACAGGTTGGCGTATGCGATCATTTCCGTCCACAATCTTCTATCTACAGTGCATCGTATCAATTCTGTTGTTGACTGTTTTCCATGCCATGACACCCAGCTATTTAGTATTTCCTCTCTTTGTCGTCCGCGATCTCTCTTTCCTTTTATTTTGCCAGTTGTGACCAAGTATTCCAACTTTCCTCTTCTCATGATGTGACCAAAAAAATGTTGATAGTTTTTTCTGATGTTTTTTTATGAGCTCCTTTTAATGTTGGCCTCTTTGAGAATTTCCTCATTGGTCTTTTCAGCTGTACATTTGTTCCTTCAATCTATGTCAATAAAAATGAGAAAGAGATTTCATCGATGCTATATAGAACCAATTCTGACATATGAATGCGAATCATGGACAGTAGATAAACAAATGAAAAAGACGATTAGAGGCCACAGAGATGGGATTTCTCCGAAGAATGTTGAAAGTTCCCGGACAGCTAAAAAGACCAATGAGGTAGTTTCTCAAAGAGGCCAACACAAAAAGGGAGCTCTTAAAAAACATCAGAAAGAAACAATCAACATTTTTCGGGCACATCATGAGAAGAGGAAAGTTGGAATACTTGGTTGTAACTTCAAAATGAAAGGAAAGAGAGATCGCGGACGACAAAGAGAGAAAATACTGGATCGCTTGGTGTCATGGCATGGAAAAAAAGTCACAACAGAACTGATACGATGCACTGTAGATAGAAGATTGTGGAGGTCATGATCACCTACGCCAACCGGTAAGGCACATGATGATGATGATTTGTTCCTTCATTATTTGTCCTAAATTATCATAACTATAATTACATCAAAAATTGTAGCTACTCGCATTGCTAGTTGTGATAAGAAAGCCTGGTTTTGCTCTTAATTAAATGTTACAGTTTTTATATAAAGACGCAAAGATACATGAGAGGCATTGATTACACCTGGTCTTCTTTCTATGGTTATACTTCTATTTCATAATAAAAAAAGAGAAATGCAATGTAGTGGTTGAACTACTGTTGTCATGGCAGCAAGGTAGGTTACTGCTGAAATTGTCTACCTAAGTTTCATACCCACTACAGGGTCGATAGATGTCGCTTTATGATTGTAGGTTTGTAATAAGTTTGATATCCACATACATTGAAATTGAATCCTATCTACTAGTAACGGCTCCAATTACTTGACCGTGGCAGACTGGAAAACGGTGGCAGGTCGTACACTGACATTTAACTCATTGAGCTGGAATGTTGATTGATTTTATGTATTCTGATAAAATATTTGGCCATTCTAACCCCTCCCCCCCCCAACCTCCCGTTGCATCCTCTGAATATCCGCCGCTGCTTTCCCAACACGCCTGAAGGGCGTGGAAGAAATCATTTACTTTGTGATTCACTTTTTAAAAATGAACAGTTGAAAGTGAGTGAGCTTTCACAGAAGTAGTGTAAGTAGAACAAACTCGGGTGAGAGTTCTTTGAGTGAAACTTCATTACATTCAGTTCAATAATCACACAGTAGCTCTGAGATTGAAACACACAAACTGCAGTTGTGTTGTGAAGCAATTACATGGACAAACATGGCGACGAGAATGTAATTATGTGGATAAACGAGACGAGGAAATTCAATTCCATTAATTACCACAACGCGAGGCGAGTCTGAGGCAAACGAACACGACGCTGCGAGGGAATATGTATGGCTTCCGTCACCGTTATCGTAGTTAGTGCCCGCTAATGTTTGTTTCCATGAAAAATCGATGCCCAAAACAGATATCATACCCTGGTGTTGACATTCGTTGCTTTGATTCAGGGAATGTAGAGGTTGGGGGGGGGGGGGACTGTCGCCAGTTGATGTGAGTGTGGAGACTACAGGTGTGTAGACTAGTTTTACTACAACTGTCAATATAACTTCAAGATCGTATCAGTTCTGTTGTTGACTGTTTTCCCCGCCATGACACCAAGCTATCTATATAGTATCTTCTCTATTCGTGATCTCTCTTTCCTTGTATTTTGCCAGCTGTAACCAAGTATTCCAACTTTCCTCTTCTCATGATGTGCCAGAAAAATGTTCATTGCTTCTTTCTGATGTTTTCTGGAGCTCCATTTTTGTGTTGGCTATTTGAGAATTTCCTCGTTGGTCTTTTTTAGCTGCCCAAGGAACTTTCAACATTCTTCTGAGAAAGTCCATCTCTGTGATCTCTATTCGTCTTTTCATTTAGTTTGTCTACTTTACATGATTCGCTCCCAAAGGTCTAAATTGGTTCTATATAGCACCGATGAACCCTCTTTCTCATTTCTGTTGTTATGGGTATATTTCACAACAGGTTTGTCATTTCCTGAAATGCTAAAAGCTTAACTATTATGTTATAATAAGACATCCCACAGTGAATACAAGAGAACAAGACGTCATATGGCGCGTGGGCTAAAAGCGATCAGCGAATCATAGCTGACCGAGTCAGGATCATTGAACAACAACTAGTCAGAATTCTACACCCCCCCCCCCCCCGACCCCGTGTTTGTCCTGAAAAAAAATTCGAATAGGGAACGCAAGTCCGAACTCAGAAACGACACGTTTAAGTCGGATATGTTGATCTGAAAGATTTATAAGCAGCTTGTGGGAAATTACAACCAAACGCATCTACGCCTACATAACAACGCTCTTTTCAGATGTCGATTGTACGTAGGGAGGTCAAAAGTAATGCACACCAATTTTTTTTCTCGAAACTATTCGGGCAAAATGTGTGAAATTTTCACAGATTGTAGCTGAACATCCCCTTTACACTACCTATTTTTCACATAATCTCCGTCCAAGCGTATTGCCTTACGCCAACGCGAAACTAGGTCATGAATGCCTCGTTTGTACCAAGTTTTGTCCTGCTCGCGTAGCCATTTTTTAACTGCACGGATCACATCCTCATCATTGTCAAAGTGTGTCCCACGCAGGAATTTTTTGAGTGGTCCAAACAGATGGAAATCTGAGGGAGCCAGATCAGGGCTGTAAGGAGGATGGGTCAGTACAGTCCAACCAAATTTGTTGATTGCTTCCCGTGTTACCAGACTTGTGTGAGGGCGTGCATTGTCATGTTGAAGCAACAAATCTGCAGATGGCTTATTAGGCCGAACTCTGTGGAACCGATTTTGAGGTTTGTCAGTGTATTGATGTAAGCTGTCGAGTTGATTGTCTCACCTCTTGTCATTACATCAACAAGAATCACACCATCAATGTCCCAGAAGACAGTGATCATCACCTTTCCGGCTGATGAGATGTTTTGAATTTTTTCTTTTTGGTGACTGCGGATGATGCCATTCCATTGACTGCATTTTTGTTTCAGGCTCATAATAATGTGCCCACGTTTCGTCACCGGTAACAATTTTTGACAAAAACATTTCTCCTTCAACACCGAAAACGCTCCAACAATTCAGAACAGAATGTTTTCCTTTGAACTCTGTGATTATTTGTTAGGCACAGAGGAACCCATCGAGCGCAAATCTTTGAATATCCGAGAGTTTTAAAAATTGCGATTGCACTTCCCTTGCTGACTGTAAGCTGCAATGCCAATTGCTGACTAGTGATACGCCTATCCTTACGAATAATGGCATCAGCCCGGTTTAACATGTCTGTGCTGGTAGCCGAGGCAACACGTCCAGAACGCGGTAAATCATGCAGCTCCACTCGTACACTTTCTGCAGCTTTAATTCTCTGAACCCAGCGACTAACTGTGCTCCTATCGACTGCAGAACATTTGTACACTGCACACAGTCGTTTATGAATGTTTGCCACAGTTTCTTTTCCGCAACCAGAAATTCTATGACAATTCGCTGTTTGTAACGACATTGTTGACAAGCTCCATTTTTAACGGTTCATAGATTGCGTAATATTTATCAGAATGCTGTGCAATTTGGTTCACATAATTGGAACATGTCATATTCCAAGTGTGCAAAATTTCATATTCCTATCTTTAGTATTAGCCGAGAAAAAAATTTGTGTGCATTACTTTTGACCTCCCTTCAGTAATTCTTTTTTCCTATTAAAACAAGAAATATTTTCCTGTCTGTAGTTTTTGTTATACATCTTGTTTTAGTTGATCTTATTCCCCCACTCTATTTTATTCTAACACCTGTACTATTTCTTCCTCTTTTCATGACTCACTTCCTTTCTATGACTTCTATTTCTCTTTTTTATATCTTACCCCCTCTTTCGTCCTCTGATCCTTTCCTTTCCTATTTAGAATGAGAAAAATATGAAGTGATGAAAGAGAGTTGAAATTGATAATTAATAATTAATATAATAATTGACAATTTAAATAATTGATAATATTAATAATAATTTTATCTCTCTCTCTCTCATTCTCTCTTCGTTACCCTCGCTCTCTCTCTCCTTCTCTCTCGGTTACCCTAGCTCTCTCTCCTTCTCTCTTCATTACCCTCGCTCTCTCTCTCTCTCCTTCTCTCTCGGTTACCCTCGCTCTCTCTCCCCTTCTCTCTTCGTTACCCTCACTCTCTCTCACAAAAAAATAAATAAAACATGCAAGAACGCGGGCGTCACACTTTCCATATTACTTTTCATCTACCACACCACATCATTCTCTACACTTCATCTATCCCCTCTTTTTTTCCATTCTCTCTTCATCTCTCTTATTTAATTTGGTTCTAGGTTATGGAGGCCCCGGTATCACTGCAAACGAATTAAAATCCATAATTGCTCAACCGCCCGTGCCAGTGGAATCATCCGAATTACTAACTCATCTCCCAAACAAAGAAAGGTAGCTGTAGTTTCCCATCATGGCAGTCTCAGCACACGCAAAAGTCTTATTTTAATTATCAATTTCAACTCTTCTTTCATCACTTCATATTTTTCTCTTTATCTTGTTCATTCTTTCTCCCTCTCCTCCCACCAATTCTACCTATCATTCAATATTTTCCTACTCCTTCTTTTCCTCCTTCTGTCACTCTTACCTTCTCCTTATCTCAGAGACTGATGTTCAAACAAATGTGTGTCTCGAGCATAACGCGTTTCTGCTAAATATATCACAATCCTTACAATGTACAGTCACTCCCAACTTCCCTCCTCTTTAACCCATCCTCTCCCCCTACTATATTTATCTCTACCTCTCCCTGTTTCTCTCCTTCTTTATAATTCTCCCCCCCCCCTTTCTTGCTTCCTCTCACTCTCTCTTTCATCTCACTTCCTCTCTTTCATCTCACTTCCTCTCTCCAGCTCTCTCTTCCTCTCGTTTATCTCTCTTTTCCCTCATCCCACTCTATCCTACTCTTACTCAGCTCTCTCACTCGCTTTCCTTCTCCCTTTCTCTCTTTTCCTCTTTTTGCCTCTCTCTCTTCTTCTCTCTCCCTCTCTCTTCATCTCCCTTTGTTTTGTCCCTCTAACTCTCCCTCTTATATCTTTCCCCTCCCCTCTCTCGACCTCTTCCTTTCCATTTGCCTTCCTCCCTTCCATCTCTCTCCATCTCTTTCCCTCTCCTTCTCTCTCTCCCTCCCTCTTTCTATTACTCTCCCTCCCTTCCCTCTGTCTCCCTCTCCTACTCTCGCTTTGTTTCTTTCCCTCTCCCTCGTCCTTTCCTTCTGTCTCCCTCTATCTTTGTCTTCATCCCTTCACTCTCTCCATCTCTTTCCCTCTCATTATCTTTCTCACTCCATTCACTCCCTCCCTCTATTCCCCTCCCTCTCCCCCTCTCTCACTCTTTCCCTACTCTATCATTCTCGCTCCCCTTCTTTTTCTCCTTATTTCTCTCTCCCCCTCTCTTATCTCTCCCTCTCTCTACCCTTTCTCCCACTCCCCAATTCTATAGGTTATACACATATACCCAAGCCAACGTTCTATTAACCTCTCTCCAAGTACCGTAAACACAAACCACAACTTTCATCAGACCTAACAAAACCCTTTAACTGTCGCAGGAAAAACCGGATCTTTCCCTAAAGCGACTTATTGACAGCAGAGTTGCTTCTCATTACTACTTTAGTTCATTTGCTGATTTCACAGTTGTTTGTTTAAATCTCAAAGTGATATTTTAGTTACATGCTTACAAAAAGTTATCAGTATGTTATGGATGCATATGACCCGAGCATACTACTTTTCACTCATTCTTTAAACTGATATTTTATGAAAGTGGATTACATTTATGACACGATACAAAAAACATAACATTTGTAACTTTAAATATTTCTGTGTAAAAAAATATGTTAGTAGATAACGCTCGTTACTCAAATACCAAAGACTGACATATTTGGGAGTTATTTATTTTATTTTATTTGGCTGGGGAGTGGTTGAAATTATCAATTTTTTAACCACTAAAGATTCCACAATTTAAGTTACAGCTTCCTCCAATCACTTTGAGCAACCACTTTGACCAGCCACTATGGCCAACCACTATGAACAACCACTTTGAACAAACACTATGACCAACCACTTGAGCAACCACTATGTCCAACTACTTTGAGCAACCACTTTGACCAACCACTATGACCAACCACTTTGACCAACCACTATGATAAACCACTTTGTCTAACCATTTTGACCAACCACTTTGACCAACCACTTTGACCAACCACTTTGACCAACCACTTTGACCAACCACTTTGACCAACCACTATGACCAACCACTATGAACTACTTTGACCACCGACTTTGACCAACCACTTTGACCAACCACTTTGACCAACCACTATGACAAACCACTTGACCAACCACTTTGACCAACCACTATGACCAACCACTATGACCAACCACTATGAACAACCACTTTGACCAACCACTTTGACCAACCACTATGACCAAACACTATGAACTACTTTGACCACCGACTTTGACCAACCACTATGACCAACCACTATGACCAACCACTATGAACACCCACTTTGACCAACCACTTTGACCAACCACTATGACCAAACACTATGAACTACTTTGACCACCGACTTTGACCAACCACTTTGACCAACCACTTTGACCAACCACTTTGACCAACCACTATGACAAACCACTTTGACAAACCACTTTGACCAACCACTTTGACCAACCACTTTGACCAACCACTTTGACCAACCACTATGACAAACCACTTTGACCAACCACTTTGACCAACCACTTTGACCAACCACTTTGACCAACCACTTTGACCAACCACTATGACAAACCACTTTGACCAACCACTTTGACCAACCACTTTGACCAACCACTACGACCAACCACTATGACAAACCACTTTGACCAACCACTTTGACCAACCACTTTGACCAACCACTTTGACCAACCACTATGACTAACCACTTTGACCAACCACTTTGACCAACCACTACGACCAACCACTATGAACTACTTTGACCAACAATTATGACCAACCACTTTGACCAACCACTTTGACCAAACACTACGACCAACCACTATGAACTACTTTGACCAACCACTTTGACCAACAATTATGACCAACCACTTTGACCAAACACTTTGACCAACCACTTTGACCAACCACTTTGACCAAACACTTTGACCAACCACTTTGACCAATCACTATGACCAACCACTATGACCAACCACTTTGACTAACCACTTTGACAACCACTTTGACCAACCACTATGACCAACCACTTTGACTAACCACTTTGACCAACCACTTTCACCAACCACTATGACAAATCACTTTGACTAACCACTTTGACCAACGACTTTGTCCAAACACTTTGACCAACCACTTTGACTAACCACTATGACCAACCACTTTGACCAACCACTTTGACAAACCACTATGACAAACCACTATGACAAACCACTTTGACCAACCACTATGACAAACCACTATGACAAACCACTATGACAAACCACTTTGACCAACCACTATGACAAACCACTATGACAAACCACTATGACAAACCACTTTGACCAACCACTATGACAAACCACTATGACAAACCACTATGACAAACCACTATGACAAACCACTATGACAAACCACTATGACAAACCACTATGACAAACCACTATGACAAACCACTTTGACCAACCACTATGACAAACCACTTTGACCAACCACTATGACAAACCACTATGACAAACCACTATGACAAACCACTATGACAAACCACTAAGACAAACCACTTTGACCAACCACTATGACAAACCACTATGACAAACCACTATGACAAACCACTATGACAAACCACTTTGATCAACCACTATGACAAACCACTATGACAAACCACTTTGACAAACCACTATGACAAACCACTATGACAAACCACTATGACAAACCACTATGACAACCACTATGACAAACCACTTTTACCAACCACTTTAACAACCACTTTCACCAACCACTATGACAAACCACTTTGATCAACCACTATGACAAACCACTATGATAAACCACTATGACAAACCACTACGACAAACCACTATGACAAACCACTATGACAAACCACTATGACAACCACTATGACAAACCACTTTGACCAACACTTTCACCAACCACTTTCATCAACCACTATGACAAACCACTTTGACCAACACTTTGAATGTATAATAAAAGAAGTAAGTGCATTCTAAGTTTTTTTTTTTTTTTTTTTTTTTTTTTGGGGGGGGGGGGGGTCAATACATAAAAATGCGAAGCTTTAACCATACCAATTTTGTTATATTTTATTTAAATTTCTCTCCCACACTTAGTTTTACTGTAGCTTCGCATTTTTAAACGCATTCATATGCTAATGGTAGGTATAGTTGTAGCCGTGTGTATATGATTTGGTGTATATATATATATATATATATATATATATATATATATGTGTGTGTGTGTGTGTGCGTGTGTGTGTGTGTGTGTGTATTTCCATGATTCACATTCATATGTTAAGACTAGATCTACATAGTGGTCAGGTCAGGTAACCTTCTACTGTAAGCAGTAGACAGCACATCCTGCGGCTGCCCTGCTGCCTTGCAGGTATGCAGGAGAGAGTAAAAGGCTAAAGGGAGGGGTTGCTACCCTAAAGTAAAACAACCCCACTGCCTTGTTTGAGACATTTTAGTCAAAGGCTAGCGGAGTCAACCGTGAAGAAAACCGACGAAAGGCAACAGAAAGCCACCGTTGTAATGTCTTTGATAGTCATAGATTAGGTTTAGTTTTCCTAAATAAAAACATGACGTTGAGTGTATTGTGAAATCACTTACATAAAATATGACCTTTAAGAATGAAGGACATTTATTTATTTATTTGTTTGTTTATTTATTTATTTATTTATTTGTTTATTTATTTATTTATTTGTTTATTTATTTATTTGTTTATTTATTTATTTATTTGTTTATTTATTTATTTGTTTGTTTATTTATTTGTTTATTTATTTATTTGTTTATTTATTTATTTGTTTATTTATTTGTTTATTTATTTATTTATTTGTTATTTATTTATTTGTTTATTTATTTATTTATTTGTTTATTATTTATTTATTTATTTGTTTATTTATTTATTTGTTTATTTATTTATTTGTTTATTTATTTATTTGTTTGTTTATTTATTTATTTGTTTATTTGTTTATTTATTTATTTGTTTGTTCATTTATTTATTTGTTTATTTATTTATTTATTTATTTATTTGTTTATTTATTTATTTGTTTATTTATTTATTTGTTTGTTTATTTATTTATTTGTTTATTTATTTATTTATTTATTCTCTTCGTCAGCTTCCAGCTCTCGTGAAGTATCTAGAAACTAGGAACTCATCTTTACGTGTTAATCCATTTTTCCCTGGCAGCCGCGTGCTCAGGAGTCCCTCGCCGCACAGGCAGATAACTCCGACTTCGGAAGTACTAAGATTTTATTCGGTCGATGAGTAATTAACGTTTCAAGCCGGGCCTCGCTGCTGAGGCCAGGGATCGTTGCCGCAGAGAGAAACCACAAATGAAAATCTCAACTGCTGCAGCCGTGATTTGAACTCACAACCTCTCTGCCTCGAGGCTGGCGTCTTGCCGCGGACCACCCACTCTACTGAATGAAGAAAATATAACTTGTCTCAGAACATCTTCATCTATAAATGCTGCAAATTTCCAAGATGAGAACTAAAATGTCACGTCGGAATGTAAACAAACAGCCGTTTCCATTCCAGTGATAAACAACAACAAAATATTTCATTATTCTTCCAGCGTTTTACTTTTATGTACTCATCAGTATTTGCGGTTTTTCGAACTATAATTTTTTTCTTTCTATTTTATACTAGGACGTGAAAAATGAGACACCTTTTTTAACCGATTTCTGTCTGGTTGCTATGACAACGGCGTTATCGAATGACGAAACTTCCGCTATGGCAGCTGGTAGGGGAGAGAATTCTCGAAATGAGTTAGTTTTATAGAGTGAATCCACTAACGGCGTATAATGATGGGCCGATAACTTACTGGTATAGACATGGGTTGTAAGTTATTCTTTTATTGAATGGGACAGGGGACATAATAAGACAAGATGCGCGGTAATAAGGGGGGGGGGGGGGGAGAATATACAAGTTATGAAAGTAAAAATGGTGCAACAAAAATTACATTACCTTTTTAGTTACAGGGTTATATATTATTAGAGAAGTTACAGGTAAAGGTAAAGTAAGCTTGAGTAAACTAAAAGTAAAGAGACTTGAACCGACGTATTAGCACGCGAGTTTCGACTCATAATGTGCTCGACCGCCTATCCAGAAATGTTCGGAGATTTCTATATAGTGTCGCCTCAAGCATCGAAACTCAGATGCGAGGCGACATTCCTCACCTTTCCAGGGTAAAACCCTGGTACCCATTTCTGCCAACGGCTGGGTCGACCGTGGGGGTATTTTTTTTTTCCAACCACGAGTAGAATTCACACTGCTCCCAGCGGGAATCGAACACGGGTTGTCCGAACGTCGGTAGTCCAGTCGGGTAGAAAAGTTATTAGTTTGTAGTACAGCGAGCATTGTAAGGAGTAGTGAATTTGTAGTAACTGTGATTAATAATTGACATTGAATTGTGTGTCCTTTTTTCATGTTATTCTAACTGTAACGAGTCTTTTACTCACGTCCTCTTGTAAATGGTAATTGTAAACTGCTGTTAGTAAAACTGTGTTTAGTGGATGGTGACAGTACAGCTGCTGTTAGTTAAAATAGTTTTTAGTGGATGGTGACACTAGAGCTGCTGTTAGTTAAAATAGTTTTTAGTGGATGGCGCCAGTACAGCTGCTGTTAGTTAAAATAGTTTTTAGTGGATGGTGACAGTACAGTTGCAGTTAGTTAAAATAGTTTTTAGTGGATGGTGACAGTACAGTTGCTGTTAGTTAAAATAGTTTTTAGTGGATGGTGACAGTACAGTTGCTGTTAGTTAAAATAGTTTTTAGTGGATGGTGACAGTACAGTTGCAGTTAGTTAAAATAGTTTTTAGTGGATGGAAAAAGTACAGTTGCTGTTAGTTAAAATAGTTTTTTAGTGGATGGTGACAGTACAGCTGCTGTTAGTTAAAATAGTTTTAGTGGATGGCGCCAGTACAGCTGCTGTTAGTTAAAATAGTTTTTAGTGGATGGTGACAGTACAGTTGCAGTTAGTTAAAATAGTTTTTAGTAGATGGTGACAGTACAGTTGTTGTTAGTTAAAATAGTTTTTAGTGGATGGTGACAGTACAGTTGCTGTTAGTTAAAATAGTTTTTAGTGGATGGTGACAGTACAGTTGCTGTTAGTTAAAATAGTTTTTAGTAGATGGTGACAGTACAGTTGCTGTTAGTTAAAATAGTTTTTAGTGGATGGTGACAGTACAGTTGCTGTTAGTTAAAATAGTTTTTAGTGGATGGTGACACTACAGCTGCTGTTAGTTAAAATAGATTTTAGTGGATGGCGACAGTACAGTTACAGTTAGTTAAAATAGTTTTTAGTGGATGGTGACAGTACAGTTGCTGTTAGTAAAATAGTTTTTAGTGGATGGCGACAGTACAGTTACTGTTAGTTAAAATAGTTTTTAGTGGATGGTGACAGTACAGTTGCTGTTAGTAAAAATAGTTTTTTAGTGGATGGTGACAGTACAGTTACTGTTAGTTAAAATAGTTTTTGGTGGATGGTGACAGTACAGTTGCTGTTAGTTAAAATAGTTTTTAGTGGATGGTGACAGTACAGTTACTGTTAGTTAAAATAGTTTTAGTGGATGGTGACAGTACAGTTACTGTTAGTTAAAATAGTTTTTAGTGGATGGTGACAGTACAGTTGCTGTTAGTTAAAATAGTTTTTTGTGGATGGTGACAGTACAGCAGCTGTTAGTAAAACTGTTTTTAGTGGATGGTGACAGTACAGCAGCTGTTAGCAAAACTGTTGTTAGTGGATTGTGACAGTACAGTTGCTGCTAGTAAAATAGGATTTTTGGTGAATAGTAACAGTACAATAGCTGTTAGTAATATTGTTATCGCTAATACCGTTATTTCTGAAATATAAAGACATCAGTAAACTAGTGCTTCTATTCCTTTTTCTTCTTTATTTTTCCCAAGAACCCAAAACAGCTGTCCACGGTCTGAACGTTTCGTGGCTTGGTGTGTATTCCACTACTTCGAGTGGTTAGTGACCATTCTTCCATACATAAAGTCGGTGGAGTATACTGATTTTGGGGTCTGGGCTGCCGCTGACATAATAAATAAACACATACATTATATTTAAAAGGCTAACAGGAAGTAATATTTGCTAATGACATCACTACATTTTAAATTGCTTACTTATTTATATGTAAATTCTATCCGTCTTTTTTGGGACGAAAATGTCTCGATGACTTTGTCATGAAAGTATTGTTGGGTTGGTTTCTAAGTTTCTGAGGGAATGATTTCTCAATGGACATTATTGCCAAAACAGATAGGCGTTCTTGTGTCTGAGTTGAGCAACAATAAGATTTGATTCTCTTGAGAGCACAAACTGTTCTTTCTACAGATGCTGATGTAGCTGGTATTGTCACTATTAAAGTCGCCAATTTGAAAACCTTCGGAATTAGTTCACATGATTGGGTTTGATATATGGTAGTGAGAATTTCGTGAATTGGTTTGTTTGCGAAATCACAGATTTCTGCTGAATGGCACTTAGTTCATTTTTAAACGCACTTGATCAAAGTGATTGTTATACGATTGAAGTAATGTGTGCAGTGTCTCATTAGGGAAATTATCTTTGTATATTAAACAGTTTTTTAAGTCTAAAAGATGAGTGAAATGAAGCTTTCCATAATCAGAAAATCTGTCATTTATTTCCATGAACATTCTATCTAATATGCTGTAAAATAGCTGCCTATATGTCAACTCATCATCCCCTTTTCTTCATTTTAATGTCGGTTCTGCTACATTATCTGAAGAATAATCCGTTTCTTTATTATTCCATATTGAAGAAAGTCCATTACATCTAAACTCTAATACAGTGTTTTTAAATTTGTTTATCTCTTGTAAGTAGTTATGCTATGTCAAGTATTTAGGTTTGAAGACTATTGTACAGCACATCTGTATGTGTAAATAGTCTAGACTAAACTTCGAGCAAAAAGATGTTCAGAAACTGTCAAAAGAAATACAAACATCCTTGAGCCTGCACAACTGTATCAGCATCTCAGTTGTCTTCGGAGTCGTCACGTATGATATCTTAAAATAAAAGCCAATAATTTGTTCTTTGTACTCATTTACTGTATTTACAAGTCGAGATGTCAAATTCCATCTTGTTGGTGTTACTTTTGGGAGTTTCTTGGTCATAAATTGTGTTAGTTTCTCTGATCTCCTAGGAGATGATGAGAAAAACGTAGCTAAACCCAACATGTGTTGAAAAAAATGCGACATTGTGAAATGGAACATGTAGTTTGTTGCAAACTAAATTAAGTACAAGGCTGTAGCAATGGACAAACAGCAATTGAGGATACTTTTCTTGGACTTTAGTTTTCAATCGATTGGTACTTCCAGCCATAACTGAAGCACTATCATATGTCTGCGATATTAACTTATTGTCGACATTGGTACTCGATTTACAGCACTGTCCACGTGATGAAACAAAGCTGCAGCAGTCTGCACTCATATTATAATCCTATAAAACCTTTCCTGAACATTGCCAGAATTGTCGACATGTATGCAGTTACAACACTGTCCACGTGATGAAACAAAGCTGCAGCAGTCCTGCACTCATATTATAGAATCCTATAAACCTTTCCTGAACATTGCCAGAATTGTCGACATTGTATGCAGTTACAACACTGTCCACGTGATGAAACAAAGCTGCAGCAGTCTGCACTCATATTATAGAATCCTATAAACCTTTCCTGAACATTGCCAGAATTGTCGACACTGTATGCAGTTACAACACTGTCCACGTGATGAAACAAAGCTGCGGCAGTTTTGTCTACACTCCTATTATAGAATCCTTTCCTGAACGTTGCCAGAATTGTCGACGCATCTAAAAACTGAGGACAATTGGTTCTGATTGGAGCAGTCACTTGTTTCATCAATAACAATGGCCACGAACAATGCTCGTTCGACTTTATGTTACTGATCATTTCTGTACTTATTGCAAATATAAATCATTTTGAATCGCACTGGACGTACCACGACGAACATTGTAAAACTCTGAAGATGATTGGCCACAATTTGTCAAATTCACTCCAGGAACTGAAATATTCAATGTCATTTCTTCTATTGTCAGATTCACTCAAGGAACTGAAATATTCAATGTCATTTCCTCTATTGTCAGATTCACTCAAGGAACTGAAATATTCAATGTCATTTCCTCTATTGTCAGATTCACTCCAGGAACTGAAATATTCAATGTCATTTCCTCTATTGTCAGATTCACTCCAGGAACTGAAATATTCAATGTCATATCCTCTATTGTCAGATTCACTCCAGGAACTGAAATATTCAATGTCATATCCTCTATTGTCAGATTCACTCCAGGAACTGAAATATTCAATGTCATATCCTCTATTGTCAGATTCACTCCAGGAACTGAAATATTCAATGTCATATCCTCTATTGTCAGATCTCATACTCTCATCATGGACCCGAAAAGCTAACTCTTGCTTTACGAGGAAACAGGCAGCGTTAATTAGACGTAGTAACATTTTTCTATTTTCTTTCACAAGAATATTGTGCTTCTCAATATCTTGAGCTTGTTGCTGATCTAATGGTAGATCAACTCTTACATTTCCGAAGGTCACAAAGCTTATGCTGCTACAAATATGAGACTTCGATTTGTTGTGCCTTTGGACTGCCGTGCGGAAAGAGTTTATGTTAGTAAAACCTTCATTGGACAATACATGTGCTTCACGGCTAAATAACAAACATGGCCAACAAAATAATTTGGACAGCTTAGAGCTACCGCACAACCATTTCCATTTATCATATGAAGATGATGTAAAATGACGTACATACTCACGGTGTTTTACTTTCATTTCCAAAAACGATTTTAACTCAGGGGTGCGTCTTTTCATTTTAACGACCTCGAGTTTGTCATTATGTGAACGACGATTAAAAGGCATTTTAATTAATGTTCGATCACACAGATATTATCAATAGAGTTTATTGAGATCGCTGTGTTATGTGTAGATGCTTGCACTGCCATCATATCGTCGGCAGTAATGAACAAGAAATAATAACAGCTCGTTATGAAGTTATACATGAATAAGCTATATGTATTTAAATCAACGTAATTTAAAACCTGAAGTTCAACAAAATTATATATGCCTAAAGGAATTTATTATAAAACTATTTGTTAATACACTACATTTGCGTACGGTAAAAATAAAAACTTCTCAATTTTGGTTTATAAACCGATAGCTCGTAGCTCTGCTGTTTCTTGACAGTTGAGATGACAATGTGCCTAAAATTTAAATAAAAATATGGCGCATAACATAGTTATAAATAGTGAGGAAGTTCCAGTAATCAGACATGGTTTCACTTTCAAATTGTAATGCTTCTAATTGGCTAGAGCAAAACATAACCATTGAAACCGCATTCTGTATAGGTAGCTTCAGCCGTATTCTTTTCGCTGCCTTTTTTTGGATGTCAAGGTCGTTAATTTACTAGTGCCGTAGGTGAGAAATGTACCTCTAGTCACTAGCGGTTTCAATCTACTATCGCAGAGTAGTTTCTGTTTCATTCACAAACGTTATAGTGGCCAGACGAAAACCTTGCTTTAATAAATGCAAACCAAAGCAACTAAATCATATTGACCTACGAAATGTGTAATATAATATTCGAAAATTTGTAACATAATTATAAAAAAAATATAATAAGTTATCATTTCCTTTTGTAACTGGGAGCCGCGATAGCTCAATGGTTAGTGAACTGGACTACAAACGACAAGAGAAAGGGTTCGACCCCAACCTACGGCTTCCGGGTTTACACAGCCTTTAATGGGTACCGGATCTTTTTCTGGGAAAGTAAAGCGGCACGGACGTAATACCGACCACATTAACCCAAAAATCATGTGCTAAAGGTCTGTAAAATTTATGGTCATAACACCATATTCCCTATACGCCTCTTGGCGTGACGGGGGCTCTTTACTTTTTTTTTTTACGCCTTTTGTAATTCGTTAATATGTTCAAGGCTACCGGCGGTAGATGTGGCAACATAGAGATACGCCACTGCATAAAGTAAAGGTAGTATTAGATCAATTATGGCTTGGTAATGAAGGATACGTTAATGGATTTAAGGCTAATATAGAGATAAGAGAATTAACCATGCAGCCAACGATCTCCTCTAGAATTAGGAAGAGAAGATGGACGTATGTCGGACATGTACTGAGAAGAGACAACAGGATAATCCAAAAAACAGGCTTTTCTATGGGAAACATCAGGATACAGAAAATGAGTAAGACCTAGAAAGACTGAAAAGAACACGTATAAGAGAAGCAAAGCTGTCAGGCATAGACTCATTAGATAAGATCGAACATCTCGACATGAAAAGAGATGGGTGGTGAAAAAACACGACGAGTCCTATGCGATATCTAACAGCGCTGAGAAGGGTCAAGAAGAGAGGTAATTTAGGATATATTCTGTTTCCGGTCCAATATGGAGAATTGTGTTTCTTCTTCTTACGTTGGACTATCGATCGGTGGCCTAACAAGACGCCACAGAGAAACATCCATTATTATAGAAAAATCAATCTTTGCTCTTAAATACATTAAAAAATACGAAATATAATCAAGAGATGGAGGTGGGTCATATGTTGGCCATGTGCTGAGACATACAGACATATAAAGATAGATAGACATATAGAGGTAGATATACATATAGAGATGGACATATAGAGGTAGATATATATAAATAGATATATAGAGATAGACATATGGATATAGACATACATAGATAGACATAGATTTAGACATGTAGAGATAAACATAAAGACGTAGATAGACATATAGAGATAGACATAGATTTAAACATGTAGAGATAAACATACAGACGTAGATAGACATATAGAGATAGACATAGATTTAAACATGTACAGATAAACATAAAGACGTAGATAGACATATAGAGATAGACATAGATTTAGACATGTAGAGATAAACATAAAGACGTTCTTCGTCTTCTTCATCTTTCCTTCCTCATCTGCCTTTCAGCGTCGAGGGGAGATATAATTTGCGGTCTTTTGCTCTTCTGTTCGCCTCTGCTGCTGTTATGTTTCCTAGTGCTTCTAATATTCCATCGATCCATCTTTTTCGTGGTCGACCCTTGGGTCTGTTGTTCTCACAACGTTTGTTGAAGGCTCGTTGTGTTGTGTTTTGTTCTTTCTGCCTTGTCACGTGGCCGAACCATTTTATCTGTTGTTTCCTTATATATTCTATGGCTGGGGCTATTCCTAGCTTTTTTCTCAGTTCTACATTTCTGATCTTATCTCTCAGACTGTTTCCTGTCATTCGTCTAACACATTTCATCTCTGTAGAGGTTATTTTCTTATTGTTCTTGCATCTAGAGTCCAGGTCTGGCATTGGTAGCACAACGTTGGAATGAAGATTGTATTGTATAGTGCTCGTTTTGCCTCCAGAGATCATAAAGACGTAGATAGACATATAGAGATAGACAGATTTAGACATGTAGAGATAAACATAAAGACGTAGCTAGACATATAGAGACAGACATAGATTTAGACATGTAGAAATAAACATAAAGACGGAGATAGATATATAGAGACAGACATAGATTTAAACATGTAGAGATAAACATAAAGACGTAGACAGACATATAGAGATAGACATAGATTTAAACATGTAGAGATAAACATACAGACGTAGATAGACATATAGAGATAGACATAGATTTAAACATGTTGAGATAAACATACAGACGTAGATAGACATATAGAGATAGACATATAAACATATAGAGATAGACAGACATATAAGATAGACATATAGAGATAGATAGACATTTAGACATATAGACATATAGAGATAGACAGACATATAGAGATAGACATATAGAGATAGACATATAGATATATAGAGATAGACATATAGACATATAGACATATAGAGATAGACATATAGACATTTAGAGATAGACCGACATATAAGATAGACATATAGAGATATATAGACATATAGAGATAGACAGACATATAGAGATAGACATATAGAAATAGATAGACATATATATATATATATATATATATATATATATAGATAGATAAACACCCTGAGAGATGTAAAATAGAATAGCTTAGTCCGGCTTTGGCTGAAACTGCTATAGGACGGATGTGAGTGTTTATAGAATAGTTATAGTCTTCCACACAGTTTTTATCAGACAGAGATGTAGAAGAAACACCCAGACAGAACAATCAAGAAGGCCTTGTTCAATTCAGTAGTATTTCAAGTTTCAGAAGTATTCCACATCTCAGAAGTATTCCAAGTTTCAGTAGTATTCCAAATGTCAATAGTATTCCAAGTTTCAGTAGTATTCCAAATTTCAATAGTATTCCAAGTTTCAGTAGTATTCCAAGTTTCAGTAGTATTCCAAATTTCAAAAGTATTCCAAGTTTCAGTAGTATTGCAAGTTTCAGTAGTATTCCAAGTTTCAATAGTATTCCAAGTTTCAGTAGTATTCCAAGTTTCAAAAGTATTCCAAGTATCAATAGTATTGCAAGTTTCAGTAGTATTCCAAGTTTCAATAGTATTCCATGTTTCAGTAGTATTTCAAGTTTCAGAAGTATTCCACATCTCAGAAGTATTCCAAGTTTCAGTAGTATTCCAAATTTCAATAATAGTCATCCAAGTTTCAGTAGTATTCCAAGTTTCAGTAGTATTCCAAGTTTCAATAGTATTCCAAGTTTCAGTAGTATTCCAAAATTCAAAATATTCCAAGTTTCAGTAGTATTCCAAGTTTCAATAGTGTTGCAAGTTTCAGTAGTATTCCAAGTTTCAATAGTATTGCAAGTTTCAGTAGTATTCCAAGTTTCAATAGTTTTCCACGTTTCAAAAGTATTCCAAGTTCCAGTAGTATTCCAAGTTTCAATAGTATTCCAAGTTTCAGTAGTATTCCAAGTTTCAATAGTATTCCAATTGTTTCAGAAGAATTCCAAGTTTCAGTAGTATTCCAAGTTTCAGTAGTATTCCAAGTTTCAGTAATATTCCAGGTTTCAATATATTCCAAGTTTCAGAAGTATTCAAAGTTTCAATAGTATTCCAAGTTTCAGAAGTATTCCAAGTTTGAGTAGTATTCCGAGTTTCAATAGTATTCCAAAATTCAGTAGTATTCCCAGTTTCAATAGTATTCCAAGTTTCAGAAGTATTCCAAGTTTCAGTAGTATTCTCAGTTTCAGAAGTATTCAAAGTTTCAGTAGTATTCAAAATTTCAGTAGTATTCAAAATTTCAGTAGTAATAAAAATTTCAGTAGTATTCAAAGTTAGACTTTAAAGTTTTTGTGCTCCAGAGAATGATAGTAAGTAGGTAAAGAATAGCATATTATAAGTCTAGATATAGATATAGAATAGTATAGAGTTAGTCAAGACATAGATATAGAATAGTATAGAGTTAGTCAAGACATAGATATAGAATAGTATAGAGTTAGTCAAGACATAGATATAGAATAGTATAGAGTAAGTCAAGACATAGATATAGAATAGTATAGTGTAAGTCAAGACATAGATATAGATTAGTATAGAGTTAGTCAAGACATAGATATCAAATATCATAGAGTAAGTCAAGACATAGAATTGTGACTGTGTTAGTCATATCTCATATCTTGGTGTGTGTCAGTGTTAGTCATGCCTCATATCATTGTGTGCATGTCTGTGTTAGTCATCCCTCCTATCCTGGTGTGTGTCAGTGTTAGTCATGCCTCGTATCGCTGTGTGCATGTCTGTGTTAGTCACCTCTAGTGACTCGGGAAGATGGTGCTCGTAAACCTGGGAGGGCCGACCATCTAAGGGCAGAATCCCCCTACAGAAAAGACAATCTGCTGACTTGCCGAAGATTGGGGACAATCAAAGACTAAGGAAAGCAAACCTGAATAAGATGCTGGCTGAAATCGGATGCATGAGGCCACTGACGCAGAACACAGTGCAACGTTTTAACAGGTATTCAATCAGAGTGGATCTAACAGACTAATTATGATGTTCTGTCTGTGGGGTCGATCAATTCACTTAAACAGACAGCTGTTTTCATGTGAGGTTTTTAATCCTACTCTGATTGAGTCTCGATCGCAGAGAGAGAGAGAGAGAGAGAGAGAGAGA
This sequence comes from Megaustenia siamemsis, assembly GCA_032433765.1. NCBI lineage: Eukaryota > Metazoa > Mollusca > Gastropoda > Stylommatophora > Ariophantidae > Megaustenia > Megaustenia siamemsis. The sequence goes on along the minus strand of JAVIAB010000160.1, from coordinate 12,286,057 downwards.
GAGAGTGACATAGAATTAGAATAGTATAGTGTTAGTCAAGAGAAAGCTATAGAATAGTATAGAGTAAGTCAAGACATAGATATAGAATAGTATAGAGTAAGTCAAGGCATAGATATAGAATAGTATAGAGTAAGTCAAGGCATAGATATAGAATAGTATAGAGTAAGTCAAGACATATATATCGAATAGTATAGAGTAAGTCAAGACATAGAATAGTATAGAGTTAGTCAAGAGATAGCTATAGAATAGTATAGAGTAAGTCAAGACATAGATATAGAATAGTATAGAGTAAGTCAATGCATAGATATAGAATAGTATAGAGTAAGTCAAGACACAGATATAGAATAGTATAGAGTTAGTCAAGAGATAGCTATAGAATAGTATAGAGTAAGTCAAGACATAGATATAGGATAGTATAGAGTAAGTCAAGACATAGATATAGAATAGTATAGAGTAAGTCAAGACATAGATATAGGATAGTATAGAGTAAGTCAAGACATAGATATAGAATAGTATAGAGTAAGTCAAAACATATATATATAGAATAGTATAGAGTAAGTCAAGACATAGATATAGAATAGTATAGAGTAAGTCAAGACATAGATATAGAATAGTATAGAGTAAGTCAAGACATAGATATAGAATAGTATAGAGTAAGTCAAGACATACAATAGTATAGAGTTAGTCAAGAGATAGCTATAGAATAGTATAGAGCAAGTCAAGACATAGATATAGAATAGTATAGAGTAAGTCAAGACATAGATATAGAATAGTATATAGATATAGAATAGTATAGAGTAAGTCAAGACATAGATATAGAATAGTATAGAGTAAGTCAAGACATAGATATAGAATAGTATAGAGTTAGTCAAAACATAGCTATAGAATATCATTGAGTAAGTCAAGACATAGATATAGGATATAACAGAGTACGTCAAGACATTACTATTGAATAAATATAGAGTACCGTGCGTAAAGCAAGAAGAGTTATAATATTTTAATAGAAACAAAAACTTGATTTTAAAAATCTCATGGACAAGATGTATTAAGAGATGCCTCAAATCACTAACGGTGTTAACCACTTGAGCGCATCAGATAAAGAACTATAGAAGCAGAAATATTTTAGATATACACCACTAAGAAGATCAGACTTGTATAGACGACGATCTAATAAAAATTGAATCACTCATATATAAGTCAATACTTATTGACTATTATATCCTGAACTGTGTGGATCGTTGTGTTTTTGTCTTTGTGTAAGCACATGAGTATATCAGGCGCCGTTAGGCCAGAACCACTAGCAGCTCCTGCAGAAACATATGTTATCCTAAACGAAATCCTTATCAACCTTGGCCAGAATCAATAATGATGTCCACGAAGTTTCGAGAAGTCCTCAACGAAGCTTTTTTTTTGTTTACATTTATCAACAGAACTATAGACGTTTTTTTTTTTTCATTAATTTCTGCTACTGTATCTGTAACAAACCTTTGACGAAGTTTATCTACTTAATGTTACTATATCCGTAACAAAACTTTGACTAAGTTTATCTACTTTATGTTACTGTATCTGTAACAAACCTTTGACTAAGTTTATCTACTTAATGTTACTATATCTGTAACAAAACTTTGACTAAGTTTTTCTACTTAATGTTACTATATCCGTAACAAAACTTTGACTACGTTTATCTACTTTCTGCTACTGTATCTGTAACAAACCTTTGACTAAGTTTATCTACTTAATGTTACTTTATCCGTAACAAAACTTTGACTAAGTTTATCTACTTAATGTTACTTTATCCGTAAGAAACCTTTTACTAAGTTTATTTACTTTCTGCTATTTTATCTGTAACAAACCTTTTACTAAGTTTATTTACTTTCTGCTACTTTATCTGTAACAAACCTTTTACTAAGTTTATTTACTTTCTGCTATTTTATCTGTAACAAACCTTTGACTAAGTTTATCTACTTAATGTTACTTTATCCGTAACAAAACTTTGACTAAGTTTATCTACTTAATGTTACTTTATCCGTAAGAAACCTTTTACTAAATTTATTTACTTTCAGCTACTTTATCTGTAACAAACCTTTTACTGAGTTTATTTACTTTTTGCTATTTTATCTGTAACAAACCTTTTACTAAGTTTATTTACTTTCTGCTATTTTATCTGTAACAAACCTTTGACTAAGTTTATCTACTTTCTGTTACTTCATCTGCAACAAACCTTTGACTAAGTTTATCTACTTGCTGCTACTGTATCTGTAACAAACCTTTGACTAAGTTTATCTACTTTCTGTTATTTTATCTGTAACAAACTTTTGACTAAGTTTATCTACTTTCTGTTACTTCATCTGTAACAAATCTTTGACTAAGTTTATTTACTTTCTGCTGGTCCTATATTTTATAGATAAGTAAATAATAATATAAATCTATTTAATGTTTGTGGACAACTTCGTTTCTCGATTATACGTGCTGTTTAAAGTGATATTTGATCTTACATACATGCACATCCATCAAACAATAGGTATACCTAGTTTCACTATCATGTATGTATCTAACATTCTCCAATGTATATATCTAACTTTTCCCATGTATATATCTAACTTTCTCCCACGTTTATATATATATATATATATATATATATATATAATATATATATATATATATATATATATATATATATATATCTTTCTCCAATGTATATATCTAAGTTTCTCCCATGTATATTTCTAACTTTCTCCCATGTATATATCTAACTTTCTCCCATGTAAATATATCTAACTTTCTCCCATGTACGTATCTAAACTTCTTCCATGTATATATCTAACTTTCTCCCATGTATATATCTAACTTTCTCCCATGTATATATCTAACTTTCTCCATGTAAATATATCTAACTTTCACCCATGTATATATCTAACTTTCTCCCATGTAAATATATCTAACTTTCACCCATGTATCTATCTAACTTTCTCCCATGTATATATCTAACTTTCTCCCATGTATATATCTAACTTTCTCCCATGTATATATCTAACTTTCTCCCATGTAAATATATCTAACTTTCACCCATGTATATATCTAACTTTCTCCTATGTAAATATATCTAACTTTCACCCATGTATATATCTAACTTTCTCCCATGTAAATATATCTAACTTTCACCCATGTATATATCTAACTTTCTCCCATGTATATATCTAACTTTCTCCCATGTATATATCTAACTTCCTCCCATGTAATATATCTAACTTTCTCCCATGTATATATCTAACTTTCTCCCATGTATATATCTAACTTTCTCCCATGTATATATCTAACTTTCTCCCATGTAAATATATCTAACTTTCTCCCATGTATATATATAACTTTCTCCCATGTAAATATATCTAACTTTCTCCCATGTATATATCTAACTTTCTCCCATGTAAATATATCTAACTTTCACCCATGTATACATCTAACTTTCTCACGTGTATGTATCTATCTTTTCCCCATGTATATATTTAACTTTCTCCCATGTATATATGCAACTTTCTCCATGTATATATCTAACTTTCTCCCATGCATGTATCTAACTTTCTCACATGTATATATGTAACTTTCTCCCATGTATATAGTTAACTTTCTCCCATGTATATCTAACTTTCTCCCATGTATATATCTAACTTTCTCCCACGTATATGTCTAAAATTGCCCATTTTTATATTTCTTTGTCATGTTTATATTGAAATGTTACCATATCATCTTTATATATTGTAACTTTCAATCATGTTTATATCTAACTTTCCCTAATGTTCATATCTAATTGTTTCATATTTATATTACTCTCCCTATGGAAGCGAATCATGGACAATAGACAAACAAATGAAAAGACGATTAGAAGCCACAGAGATGGGATTTCTCAGAAGAATGTTGAAAGTTCCCTGGACAGCTAAAAAGCCAATGAGAAAGTTCTCAAAGAGGCCAACACTAAAAGGGGGCTCTTAAAAAACATCAGAAAGAAGCAATCAACATTTTTTGGGCACATCATGAGAAGAGAAAAGTTGGAATACTTGGTTACAACTGGCAAAATAAAAGGAAAGAGAGATCGCGGACGACAAAGAGAGAAAATACTGGATAGCTTGGTGTCATGGCAAACAGTCAACAACAGAGCTCGTACTATGCACTGTGGATAGAAGTTTGTGGAAGGACATGATCGCCAACGCCAACCGGTACGGCACATGATGATGATGATGATATTCATCTCTCTTATTTGTAGATAGCATATTCTCATGTTTATATCTTTATATCTTTGTATCTTTATATCCTGCTTAATTTCAACTTTGTCGGGTCAAGGTTCCTTAATTTGTATGCACTTTCGATTTTTTGTTCCATTAAATCTAAGAGAAGACACAAATTAAGAAGCAAAAGAAAGCTGTTTGCAGTAAGTGCTGTTTTGTACTGGTCGACAAACCGTTGACTTGAAACTTTCATGTATCATTTAACAGAGGTATCATTGAAACTTTTCCTGACAAGTTTCTGTTTGATCAAGGCACATATCATGTTTATTCCCCCAGGTAACATAAAATATTCAGCTGTTTTATGAGCTTTTGTCTAGATCTTTGCTCATTGTTAAACAGTTCAAACAAACGGCTGACTGTGTTGGCGGTGTATTCATTAGTTGTATTCCTTCCTGTCACTTTCTTGCCTTCACACAACGTTAATTATTAGCAAGTTACGTTGAACTCCGGAGACGCATGTGCCAGAAGATGAACGCAGTAGCATGCCAACTTTTGTAGTTACTTACAGTAAAAAAACAACAAGAAACAAATGAATAAATAAAACATCAAATGACAAATATTTCTACCTTTCCTTATCGGCATGAGCGGTGTGTAAGGCAATCGCAGCATGTGAGACTAGTAAAGTAAAGTACCCCCGTCACATCAAGTGGCGTATAGGGAATGTGGTGATAGTGACCATAATTTTTACAGACATTTCGGCACATGATTTTTTGGATCATATGGTCGGTATTACGCCCGTGCCGTTTTACTTTCCCAGAAAAAATTCGGTTCCCATTAAAGGCTGGGTGAACCCGGAAGCCGTCAACTCTCGTCCTTTGTAGTCCAGTTAAATATTTATGTATGAATGATATATTTGTACTTAATGCTAATAATAAAAAGATCAAAGATTGCCAAATTTGAGAGTTTCGGGAGATGCAATATTCAAGTATTACCCACAAAAGTTGTACAATTTTAAACTAGAGCTTCTTCTAAACACTGTTAATGTATACTAGAGGAATGTCATAGAAAGACACAAATGTCTTCCGGTGAATATGTCGGATAAGTGGCAGGAACCCATGAGGCACAGTCTGAAAAGTATTCTATGTTGCAGTTTCCTCAATTTTCAAGTCTAGCTTGCTCCCGGAGCCTTTAAGTTTAGTGCTCTGTGCACACCGCGAGTTGTGTTTTTCGTCCGGAGCGTGTCTCAATATTCCGATTGCTTACGATGATTGATGGTATCGTATGACGAAGAACAGTTCAGCTGCGTCCACTTTCAGTGCCATTTGGCCCTGTGTATTTTAGCGTGCGTTGTAGCTGCTATGATGGGGACTGCAGGTGCCTTTCTTTGTTTGGATCCTTCAACAAGATGAGTTTTAATTCGGATGATTCAAAGCACGGGTGGTTGAACAGTTGTGGATGTTAATTTGTTTGCAGTAATACCGGGGCCTCCGACTAACCATAACCATAAAACAAATGAACAAATGCACTAAAGTATTGCTGACAAAGAACTGTTAGTAAGGGACCCCTGTGACCATATTTTCTAACAAATCCTGAGCTGCCGTGGGTCATTCTGACTTAGATTTCAGGAAATAATTTAACAAGATAATGAGTTCAGTTATGGAACTCCACAGACAATTAATGAACCACTAGGTTACTTGTTCTTCTTTATTTCTTCTCAATGTCATTATTATAGTTATTTATATGACATGTTATACTTGGGCACAACAATAACATCAGATGGGAGATGCATCACAGAAATAAAAAGCAGAATAGGTCAGGCTAATATAGTAGTTCAGAAAATGAAAAATATCTTATGCAACAAATCCATGCCAATAAAAGTGAGAGAGAGTGTTCATCTGTGCTATATAGAACCAATTCTGACCTATGGAAGCGAATCATGGACAGTAGACAAACAAATGAAAAGACGATTAGAGGTCACAGAAATGGGATTTCTCTAAAGAATGTCGACAGTTCCTTGGACAGCTAAAAAGACCAATGAGGAAATTCTCAAAGAGGCCAACACTAAAGGGGAGATACTAAAACTTCAGAAAGAAACAATCAACATTTTTTCGGGCACACCATGAGAAGAGGAAAGTTGGAATACTTGGTTACAATTGGCAAAATAAAAGGAAAGAGAGATCGCGGACGACAAAGAAAGAAAATACTGGATAGCTTGGTGTCATGGCATGGCAAACAGTCAACAACAGAACTGATACGATGCACTGTAGATAGAACGTTGTGAAAGGACATGATCGCCTACGCCAAATGCTATGGCACATGATGGTGATGATATTATATGTATATTTCTTACGCCTCATTATTTTACTCTTTCAGACATTGCTGTTTATGAAATATGTTTTTGAATCCAGGATTATGTCACCTGAAATATCTACTCCATCTATAATATACATCTACTCTGCTACATCTACTCTACTACATCTATACTATACATCTACTCTGCTACATCTACTCTACTCCATCTATACTATACATCTACTCTGCTACATCTACTCTACTCCATCTATACTATACATCTACTCAACTCCATCTATACTATAGATCCACTCTGCTACGTCTACTCTGCTACATCTATACTATACATCTACTCTGCTACATCTACTCTACTACATCTACTGTACGCGATTTATTCTACTCCATCCGCTCTATTACCTCTACTTTACTCCATGTACTCTACTCCATCTACACTACACCATCTGCTCTACTCAATCTACTCTACTCCATATACACTACTACATCTATACTATTACATCTACTCTACTCCATCTACACTACTCCATCTATATTACTCTATCTACACTACTCCATATATATTAAACTATCTACACTACTCCACCTACACTACTTCATAAACTCTACTCCATTTAAACTACTCAAACTACTCTACTCCATCTACACTACACCATCTGCTCTACTCAATCTACTCTACTCCATATACACTACTACATATATACTATTACATCTACTCTACTCAATCTGCACTACTCCATCTACTCTACTCCATCTACACTACTTCATCTACACGCTCTCATCTACTCTACTCCATCTACACTATCCCATCTACTCTACTCTATAATCTCTTCTGCATATATTGTACTGTATCTATAATACATCATCTACTCTACACCGTCTTCCTATTCCATCTACACTACTCCATATTCAATATTCTATCTACACTACTTGTCTTCAACAAACACTTTCACCTGCCTGTGAAGTATAGGTGTTAACACTTTCAGCTCTGGTGTGGAGCATAGGTTTTCAACAAAAAAATTTAACTCCATGTGGAGCATAGTTCTTCAACAAACACTTTCCAAGCCGTTCTGTTTCTTGCCATTCTTTTAAGATCATTACATGTCTTCCCCATCATCTTCATCTCCATTTCCATATGTCTTCTCCAAGAATATTTTAATCTTTCTCCTTGCCTTTTTTCTTGGGAATTAAACATGGGAACTGTCGTGTAATACTCTCAGCTGGCTTCCACAGTGTGTGTCCTATCCAGCGCCATCATATTCGCTGTATCTCTTTATCCACTTGTATTTCACTGGTAAAAACACAAAAAAATACAGTACCCCCGTCACGCCAAGCGGCGTATGGGGAATATGGTGTTAGTGACCATAATTTTTACAGGCCTACGGCATATGATTTTTGGAGTAATGTGGTCGGTATTACGCCCGTGCCGCTTTACTTTCCCAAAAAAATCCGGTACCCATTAAAGGCTGGGTGAACCGGAAGCCGTCGGTTGGGATCGAACCCTACCTCTTGTCCTTTGTAGTCCAGTTCACTAACCACTGAGCTATCGCGGCTCCCTCTTTCACTGGTACTTTTCCATAATTCTAGATACTCCATCTACTATATTCCATATAATCTATGTTTTGAAGACCTTGTCATGATCCACCGAACCCCTAAACTGCGCTTTTTCTCTTGTCAATGGTTTGCTTCGACCCAGCATCTAGCAGCATTTAACTCCGTAATCTCTTTCTTTCTCTCTCTCTCTCTCTCGCCTCTCTCTCTCTCTCTCTCTCTCTCTCTCTCTCTCTATCTCGCCCACACCAATTCAGATTAACTTCATAACCTCACAATCCCGGCTCTTCAATCTATTTAACTGCTCCACTTAAATTTAACTAATGGGAATCTGCGATTCCTCTTCTTTTTGAATCCTGTTTTAATCAGACCCCATTACTTATAATCCTGTCTTCAATTCCTCTATTTCCCAACTTCCGGAATTCAGTTTCTCGACCTGCACTCTACAACCCCTGCCTAGAACACAATACCACAAACTGTTGAAATAAAGGAACCAACATTTTCAATGTAATTGTTTTGTGTACCAGATTTAGACCCTCACAGAGTGTTTGATTCATTATTTTGAGTGTCAGCTAAATTTAATAGAAATGCAGATGAAATGACAAACAAACTCAGTAGACTAATCTCTTCTAGTCCACTTGCAGACGATGATAAAGCCGTGGCGTTGAGAGATCCAGATTGCGAAGACACAAAGTGGAACGATCGCACATTCAGCACTTTCTCAATAAAAATGAAGGATATTAAAAACAAACGTACAGCGAACGATAATTGGAACTTGGATTCAAAGAAATGTAATTTGTAATAATCTTTCCCTCGGGGGAAAAGAATTGTCTGTTATGCCTTACGTTCTTAATATCGCTAAATTGGAGCTAACATACGTCATGTATTTTTGGGGCGGTTGGCAAAAATGAGGTATAGGGGGTGGTGGGGTGGAGGGGGGAAGGAGACGATAGATAAGGCTTTGTGAATGGCCAAAAAATAATATGATTTTTTAATGGATGGGATCGAAATTCATCGAAAAAGAACATTGCGATTTTTGTTATATTTGTAGTACATACATTTTATGCGAGATAATCAATAACTTAGATATGCTGTATAGATACTGATACTGTATTAGATATTAACTTGTGTTTTAACATGATTATTCTAGGCAATATAAGAAGGTAGTTTGCCATTCATTTCCTTCTTGGCAGTGACCAATTCTGAGCTATGGAAGCAAATCATAGACAGTAGACAAATTAAAAGACGATTGGAGACCACAGAGATGGGACTTCTCAGAAGTGTTGAAAGCTCACTGGACAGCTAAAGTGACTGATGATAACCTAAGATGCGCTGATGATACTGCATTACTAACAGAGAATCCTAAAGATCTACAACAATTACTGAATGAAGTAAGCATGATCAGCAAAAATAATGGATTGGATAGAAATATCAAAAAAGAATAAATCTATAATTCGAAACAAAGATAATACTCAAAACCTACATGAGGATATTAAAGTTGAAGGAACAGACCTGGAGACAGTTCAGAGCTACAACTACATTGGACATACAATAACCAGTGATGGAAAATGTAAAATTGAAATAAACATAAGAATATGAATGGCAAAAAACAAATGTAATGCCGTGAAAAATATACTAATATCAAAACAAAGAACACCAATAACAAATAAAGAATAATTATGTTCATTACATATTCACAAACAGCAGAGATAGACTCAAGATACAGCAAAGCTTATCGAATCATTGGACAGCTATCACCGCCATTGTCTAACAAGGAACTAACACCAAAGGCAAAATGGACACTGTTTTAACACAATCTTCATCCCAACGCTACCCATGTCAGATCTGGACTCTAGACTCAAGAACAATAAGAAAAAAAAACCACCACCGAGATGAAATGTGTTAGACGAATGACATGAACCATTCTGAGAGATAAGATCAGAAATGACGAACTGAGAATAAAAATAAACTGAGATATACAGAAAAAAACAGAGTGATTTAGCCAAAGGATAAGATAAAAATATCAAAACACAACACAGCGAACCGACCACGAAAATAATGGAATGATGGAATATTAGAAACATTAGAAAACATAACAGCTGGAGAATTCAACAGAAGAACAAAATACAGCAAATTATATCTCCCCTCGACAATGAAAGGCAAATGAGGAAGAAACATAAGAAATTCATTATATAAAATTATCGTAAAACCACGGATTGAATAACGAAATATAAATAATAGCCAAGCAAATAAGCGAATGAAGGAGGCGTAAGGCCATGAAAAGCTTAGACTATCGACACACGAACGGACGGATGGAATTATACAGTAGAGACATAAGTAGGGTAATTTCTTCTTTTCTCTTTTCACTGGTACCGAAAAGGTGTCTGAGCTTATATCATTTGTCGTTCTTGCGCTGCTCGAACTGTCTGAATTAGTGATTTCCCTTTGTTGTTACTTGTCTCACGCACCGCATCTATCCATCTTCTTCTGGGTCTTCCTCTTGGTCTTTTTCCATGCATTCTCGAGAAGAACGCCCTTGATGGTGATTGATAAGGATTCATTCTGACCAGGTGGCCAAACCATTTAAGTTGTTGTTGTTCTATATATTCTTGGCAGGGTTTTGTTCCTACCCTTTTTAAGTACGGTATATATATATATATATATATATATATATATATATATTGAATCCTTTGAAATTGAAGCCCTTGAAATGTGGATTTATAGAAGAATAGGTAGAATTGGATGGAAATAAAATATAACAAACGATGACGTTTTAAAACAACTGAAAATAAAAAGAGAACTACTAAATACAATTGAGACAAGACAAATGAAATTTTTGGGGCATGTTAAAAGACACAACAGCCTACTAAAAGTAATATTGGAAGGAAAAATACAAGGTAAAAGAGGCAGAGGCAGATCAAGACTAACATGGACGAGTAACATCAATAGATGGACAAGTCAATCTATGTCAGCCTGCACCATCAAAGCAAGAAACAGAGTAGAATGGCTATCCATGGAAGCCAACCTTCGTTGTGGAGAAGGCACACGATGATGGTGATGATGATGATATATATATATATATATATATATATATATATATATATATATATATATATGTGAGAGCTTGATAACAGTGCGAGGGTTCTCCTCGGGAAGAATAAATGAACGGAATATTAAATGAAAGAATGCGATATATTAATTCATTTAGGAGAAAGTACACCCTCACGGAATGTTAATATGTTCTAAGTCAATCACTTCATTTACTCTTGTACTAGTTCCGGTGTCGAGGGAAATACAAAGTTATGGTTCTCGACCTCTCGGCGGCTTCACTCATTGTTAGTTGACGTAGTAGTGTTTCTTTGATGTTGTCTCTCCATGTTACTCTGTTTCTGCCTCTTGCTCTTCCCACTTCTCCTCTTTTAATATATGCTTTGTGTGGTAAGGCCCTGCACGACATCTTTTATAGATGGGCAAACCAGTTTATTTTTGTCTTTCTGTATGTTATTTGTGATTGGTTTGTCTATTCTTTCTCCTATAATATCATTTCTCATTCTGTCTTTTCTGGTTACTCCAAGCGCTTTCCTCAGACATGGAATCTCTGTGGTGACAATTCTTTTTTTATGCTTAGTCATAAGTGACCATGTTTCACATTGGTAACACAATATTGGAATGAATATTTTCCGTATATAATGTTTCTTGGCGGTAATAGGCATTGCTTTGTGTTGAAGTATAGGGGGATGGCTCTCCAAATATCTAGTTTTGTGTAACTATTTCTTTGCTGATGTTACTATCTTCAGAGAACCTTGTTCCCATATATTGAAAGCTTGTTACTTGTTTTATAACTTGATGTTCTATAGCCATGTTTAATGAATTCTTTTGTCTTCCTGTTTACATGACTTATGTTTTTTATCCAAACTTATTTTCAAGTTATTAATTTTGTGTTTCTTATTCAAGGACAGTAGATGCTGTTCAAGTTCTGTTTCTTCGAAAGCTATTAGGGCCTGGTCGTCAGAAAAAAAAGTAATTCATTTATATCTTCACACTGTGATTTGCCATCCTGAAATATTTTAAAGTACGTGATGAACGAGAGCGATGACAACACGGACCCATGTCTTACTCCAGATGTTACTGCACGGACCATGTCTTACTCCAGATGTTACTGCCAATGGTTTTGATGTTCTAACTCATCGCATATTTTTTTTTTAAAGGAGGGAATAAATAAAAAAGTGCATGCCCAGTTTGTTCCATTTTCCGGGGTTTTCAAGGTACTTGTAGCATCATCATCATGTACCCAGCTGGTTGGCGTAGGCGATCATGTCCCTCCACAATCTTCTATCTACAGTGCATCGTATCAGTTCTGTTGTTGACTGTTTTCCATGCCATGACACCAAGCTATCCAGTATTTTCTCTCTTTGTCGTCCGCGATCTCTCTTTCCTTTTATTTTGCCAGTTGTAACCAAGTATTCCAACTTTCCTCTTCTCATGATGTGCCCAAAAAATGTTGATTGCTTCTTTCTGATGTTTTTTAAGAGCTCCTTTTTTGTGTTGGCCTCTTTGAGAACTTCCTCATTGGTCTTTTTATCTGTCCAGGGAACTTTCAACATTCTTCTGAAAAATCCCGTGGCAGCTGTAGCGTAAAGCCCGCTTATATTTTGTTACACGACCTGAGACACAAGGGTGATCTGATCACCAGACAAGGTAGTTCTTGTAGTTGAACAAGCTTCCATAATTTTTACCTTCATGATGATTTTTGAGGAATTGGAGGGAGGGGGTGGTGAGAGGAAGGGTGCCTACTTGAATTGCTTCTTGCAAACCGTGCCATTTTTCAACTAACCATTTACATCACTTATGGGTAATGTGGTTATTAGCAGGCCAAACTGATTTCCTAGAAACAAAATCTCTGATACTAGCTCTGCGAAAACTAAATCTCTGGCACTAGCTCTGCGAAAACTAAATCTCTGGCACTAGCTCTGCGAAAACCAAATCTCTGGCACTAGCTCTGCGAAAACTAAATCTCTGGCACTAGCTCTGCGAAAACTAAATCTCTGGCACTAGCTCTGCGAAAACTAAATCTCTGGCACTAGCTCTGCGAACCCCCAAATCTCTGGCACTAGCTCTGCGAACCCCCAAATCTCTGATACTAGATCTGCGAAAACCAAATCTCTGATACTAACTCTGCGAAAACCAAATCTCTGGTACTAGCTCTGCGAAAACCAAATCTCTTGTACTAGCTCTGCGAACTCCCAAATCTCTGGTACTAGCTCTGAGAAAACTAAATCTCTGGTACTAGCTCTGCGAAAACTAAATCTCTGATACTAGCTCTGCGAACCCCCAAATCTTTGGTACTAGCTATGCGAAACCCCAAATCTCTTATACTAGCTCTGCGAAAACTAAATCTCTGGCACTAGCTCTGCGGACCCCCAAATCTCTGGCACTAGCTCTGCCAATCCCCAAATCTCTGGTACTAGCTCTGCGAAAACCAAATCTCTGGTACTAGCTCTGCGAACCCCCAAATCTCTGATACTAGCTCTGCGAACCCCCAAATCTCTGATACTAGCTCTGCGAACCCCAAATCTCTGGCACTAGCTCTGCGGACCCCCAAATCTCTAGTACTAGCTCTGCGAAAACCAAATCTCTGGCACTAGCTCTGCGAAAACCAAATCTCTGGCACTAGCTCTGCGAACCCCCAAATCTCTGCCACTAGCTCTGCGGACCCCCAAATCTTGGTACTAGCTCTGCGAAAACCAAATCTCTGGTACTAGCTCTGCAAAACTCAAAATCTCTGGTACTAGCTTTGCAAAACTCAAAATCTCTGGTACTAGCTCTGCAAAACTCAAAATCTCTGGTACTAACTCTGCGAACCCCCAAATCTCTGATACTAGCTCTGCGAAAACCAAATCTCTGGCACTAGCTCTGCGGACCTCCACATCTCTGGTGCTAGTTCTGGAGACCTCCAAATCTCTGGTACTAGCTCTGCGGACCTCCAAATCTCTGGTGCTAGCTCTGCAAACCTCCAAATCTCTGATTCTAACTCTGCGAACCTTGAAATCGTCTCTAAATTCGCCTGATTTAAAAATAAAACTCTGACTGACCTTGTCGACAAGCGCGAGAGCTAAACACTTTGCCACCGTGGCTTCAGAGTTGCGTTACGATACGAGCTAGACTAATAGCAAATAATAGTTAATAATATTAAATAATACTTACTAATAATAATTGTAATAATAATAAAAGTAATACTAATATTAATAATAACAGTAGCAATAATAATAATAATAAAAAGTAAGTAAAGAGCCAAGTGGCGTATAGGGAATATGGTGTTAGTGACCAATAAATTTTACAGACCTTCTACACATGAGTTTTTGGGGTAATGTGGTTGGTATTACTCCCGTGCCACTTTACTTTCCCAGAAAAAAAAATCAGGTACCCATTAAAGGCTGGGTGAACCCGGAAGCCGTCGGTTGGGATCGAACCCTACCTCTTGTCCTTTGTAGTCCAGTTCACAATAATAATAATAGTAACACTAATAATATTAATCATCATCATCAAGTACCGGGCCTACTGGCGAAGGTGATTATGTCTCTCCACAACTTTCGATCTCGACAGTTCTTTATCATTTCTGTTGTTGACCTTCTCCCAAGCCATTCTCTTAAGCCGTCTAGTATTTTCTCTCTTTGTTTCCCTCTATCTCTTCGTCCCTCAATTTTCCAGTTGTTACAATATATTCCAGTTGTTCTCTTCTCATTACATGGCCAGAAAATGATGATTGTTTCTTCCTAATATTGAAAATTAGCTCTCTTTTTGCTTTGGCCTCTTTCAGAACATTTTCATTACTCTTCTTAGCTGTCCATGGTATTCTCAACATTCTTTTGTAAAACCACATTCTACAGACTCCAGGGATTTCTTGACTGTTGTCCTATTGTCCATGATTCACATCCATATGTTAAGACTGGCTCTACATAACATTTAAGAACTCTTATTCTTGTTTCTATTGTCAAATATGGATTGCATAGTATCTTCCTCATTTTCTGGAAAACTGCTTTTGCCTGAGCCATTATGCATCTCACCTCTTTTGTACATCTTCCGTCTGAGGTTAACAAAGTTACTAAATATTTAAATTCATTTACCTTTTTTTTTTTTATATTGTTCCACTTGTCTTTATTTTGCACTGAGGTGATGTCTTTTTCTTTGCTGTTACCATTACTTCTGTCTTTTTGCTATTAAGGCTGAGTCCTTTATTTTTGCTTTATTTCACTATAATGGCCAACATTTCTTGTAACTCATTTTCACTCTTAGCGATTTAGACTGTATCATCAGCATGCCTTAGATTATTTATATTATGACCCCCAATTGTTATTCCAGACATGCCCCTTATGGATCTTAAAATAATCTCAGTATAAATATTAAACAAATCTGGTGACAGCACATAACCTTGTCTAACACCCTGTTTTATTTGTTGAAACATTCCCAATTGGTTTCTAGTTCTTATGGCCGCTGTTAAATAATATTAATAATAATATGAATAATAATAATAATAATAATAACAGTAGGAATAATAATTTTTAAATAGAAACAATCAACATTTTTCAGGCACATCATAAGAAGAGGAAAGTTGGAATACCTGGTTACAACTGGCAAAATACAGGATAAGAGAGATCACGGACGACAAAGAGAGAAAATACTATATAGATATCTTGGTGTCATGGCATGGAAAACAATAAGCAACAGATGTGATACGATGCACGGTGGATAGAAGATTGAGGAAGGACAAGATCGTCTACGCCAACCGGTATGGTACATGATGATTAGGAATAATAGTAATAATAATAGTAGTAGAAGTAATAATAATTGCAATAATATTAGTAATAATAATAGTAGTAGAAGTAATAATAATTGCAATAATAATAACAAAGATGAACAGCTAAAGTGACATGGTTAGTGCAGTCACCACGAGGTGTTCCCGTAGGCATCACCCCTGTCCCCACCCCCCACCCCCATCCAATAAAAAAACCTTCTAGAATATCTAGAAAAAGGTACCCAAACTGCAACAATTTTAGACCCACCCCTTTTCTTCGGGACTAAAAAGCTACCTGGAGTAAATGTACCCAAACTGCAACAGTAACATCAAAAGATGGACAAGTCAACATATGACAATCTGCACCATCAAAGCAAGAGACAGAGAGGAATGGCGCTCCATGGTAGCCAACCTTCGATGCGGAGACGGCACTCAATGATGATGAAACTGTAACAATTTTAAACTCACTGCAACCAACTTTTCAAATATAAGACGGCACACCATCATTCTCATTACAAGCATAAAAGGACACATTCTAACGCAAAGATAAAGATTCAAAATCTGAAATAAATGAAGGAATAAAATATGTAGAGAGTTATAAAACATTTTGATGAACTTCCAAGATCGGATGAGGGACAAGAATGCATGAATGAAAGAGGGACAAAAGCTGCCTTGTTTGATGTCAAATAAAACTGATTATTAGAGAAGATGTAACCCAGTCAGGGTAGAGAGCATGATCAATACAGGAAAACAAACACGCGAGAACATACACACACATTCTCCCTCACATACTCCCACACGTTCAGCCCAAATACTTGCACGGACAAAACAAGAATAAATTTGTTATGTTTATTCAGTGTCTGTATTAGTTTTCTTCCTGTTTTCCACTTGCTTTGAGAAGAAAATTACAGATTTACTGCGTCAGGGAATGACAAATGGCGTTCCGGATTAGCGAAGCGTGTTTGGTCAGCTCAATAAACGGGGTCGAGATTTAGGTTAGAGAGAGAGAGAGAGAGAGATGTGAAAAAATGAGGGATGAATAATGTAACAAATAAAGTGGTCGATGGAGATTATGACGTATTTTAAGGAGAGTATTTCACACGTCGCAGACAATACTGAAGAGGTAGGAAACACCCGAAATGAGGAAAGAGAGAGGATGATTACTAGAAATGAGAGAGAATGGAAAGAAATAGGATGGGAGGAGTGAGTGGGAGAAGGATAAAGAGAATATGAGGGATTGTAGTAAAGAATGACAGAGTACAAAAGATAAGAATGGAGTGTGATAGGGAGTGGGAGTGTGAGAGGGAGTGTGAGTGTGAGAGGGAGTGGGAGTATGAGAGGGAGTGGGAGTGTGAGAGGGAGTGGGAGAGGGAGTGGGAGAGGGAGTATGAGAAGGAGTGAATAATATGTGAGTAATGTAGGGAGGCAAAATGTAGAGAAAAAATTGTAGCGGGGGGGGGGGGGGTAAGATAATAGGGGAGCAGTTGGGAAAGTGAGAGAATTGTGAGAAGACAAGAGAGTAATGGAGAGGGAGAAAAACTTGTGAGCGAGTGAAGGAATGACGAAAGAAAGATGAATATAGAGACAAAAAGAAATGCGAATATACAGATACAAAGAGAAATGCGAAGATGCAGATACAAAGAGAAATGCGAAGATGCAGATACAAAGAGAAATGTACAGAGAGAAGACAGGAGTAAAGAAAACAACTGTGATGAAGCGAAATAAGGGATAATAAAAGAACAAAAGAATAACTCATTAATTTTTATATCAGAAAGAACATCAACGAGTTTAATTTCTGAGTGGGCATAAAACTGCGGGGTTTTTTTTTTTTTTTTTTTTTGCAAAATGAATGTGAATAAACGTTAGATTTGTGAATGAAGTGATATTCTATTTCAGAATGGGTGTGAAGTTGTTAGTAATGACCGCTGTCAATATTTGTCTCTGTTTGTCTAGTGGCAAACGGCGGTATCGCCAGCGTTTTTTGAAGTGCCGACCTCTTGTCTTGTACGATCGCATGACCTTTTGTTTATCTCTCCTGAGAATTGAGTGGTTTAATGGGTTCGTGTATTGACATCAAACATGTTATTGTTCCAGTTTTGTATCTGATGTTGGCTTTCTCCCATTCCTTGCCCTCAATCTTTCAATTCATTTCCTTAATTGTCTCTTTTTATTAAAAATTACCCTTTCTTGATTTTAGTTCATTTTCAAACGATGAAGTTCTACAACCAACAATGAAAAGAGAAGTACAAAACTCAAATAAGACAAATTGGGTGACATGACAAGTGAGGAATGCTGTCTCGCATCGTGAGTTTTGATGTTTGAGCCGACACTATAGAAGTCTCCCAAACACTTTTGGATAGAAAGTGTTCCTTGTTGCAGTTTCCTCATATTCCAAGTCCGGCTTGTTGCAGGAGCTACTGAGTTAGGTGCTCTGTGCACACCGTGAGCTGTGTGTTTCATCCGTTTTGATCATGTTTCGATATTCTATTTGTTTACGATGAATGATGATATCGTATGGCAGGGAACAGTTGGCTGTGCTCACTTTCTGTGCGGTTTCGCCTTATGTCTTTTTGCGTGTGTTGAGACTGCTATGATGGGGACTACAGTTACCTTTCTTTGTTTGGGAGATGAGTTAGTAACTCGGGTGATTCCACTGGCACGGGCGGTTGAGCAATTTTGGATTTTGATTCATTTGATGTGATACCGGGGCCTTCCATAACCATAACTTTTGGATAGACAGCTGAGCCCATAAGGGTGAAAACTCGCGAGTTAAAACGCCGATTCACGTCTCCTACATTACCTTTACATTTTACTGACAGTTGTTTTATTAAAGCAGAGGTAAAGGCATCAAGATGCACCAAGATGCGTAGAGATGCGAAGTTGCTGTAAAGCTGATGATAAAAGCAATAATTAAAAAAAAAGAGGAAAAAAGTGATATGGTGACAGCTTTACGTGGAAATGGACGAAACAAAAGTCAACGTTTCGGCCAAGAGGCCTTCGGCTGGACGAACAACAAACACACTAAATTGGCACGGGCGTAATACCGACCATATTACTCCTAAAAGAGCTCCAAAAGTAGCCTCGGTGGCTGAGTGGTTAGTGTGCTCACCTCGGTGGCTGAGTGGTTAGTGTGCTCACCTCGGTGGCTGAGTGGTTAGTGTGCTCACCTCGGTGGCTGAGTGGTTAGTGTGCTCACCTCGGTGGCTGAGTGGTTAGTGTGCTCGTTTCCTGACCACAGAGGTCCGGGTTCGATCCCCAGCAGTGGCGGATTTTTTTCGGACTGACAAGGCTCCGGGGTTCACCCAGCCTCCAAAAATGGATATCAGAGATATTTTTCTAGGAAGTAAAGGAGGCCTGGTGTGATACCGACAACATCACCCTAAAATGTCCCGTGTTCATAGGAAAAAATATGGTCACTAACACCATATTCCCCATACGCCTAGTAAGGCGTGGAGGGAACCATTACTTTACCCCAAATAATAATGTGTCGTAGGTCTTTAAAGATTTATGGTCACTAACACCATATTCCCTATACGCCACTTGGCGTGACGGGGCTCTGTATTTATTATTATTTGTTAAAACACTTTTTCCTTCTCGTTTTCTACGCTGTCCTATATTTTCCAGAAATGATTCCTATTATTATTGATGGTACCGTACCTTCACTGTTCATAAACTTCTCTATAAATTATAATTGTTTTATTTCAATTTTATCTAATTATTTTTTACATGTTTGTGGCATTGTCTTAATTTGTATTAACTTCTTTATGGACAAATCACAATTAATTCATATACCTCTTCATGTGGTTATTCTGTAGTTTTATCTTGTAAACTCATTTTTTTGAGACTTCAATTGATCCACTTGTTGCCTTCAACATCGCTAGATATCGTTATGGCACAATTGGCCTAATATAACATCGAAAAGCTGACATTCAAACTCCGGTGACAAATCAGGTCGGACGAGAAAGCTGGTATTCTGAGTAGATGTTTCCTGGTAATGAGGCAATTTCTGGAAGACCGGAAGTGGAAATAAAACTATGCTAAATCTGTTTCTGCGGTGAGATGCAGTCACGTGACGCAGGAAATCAAAGTGATAATCGTATGGACAATCACATGGACAGTCACATGGAGAATCACATGGGCAATCGCATGGATAATCACATGGATAATCACATGGACAACCGCATGGACAATCACATGGACAATGGCATGGACAATCACATGGATAATTACATGGACAATCGCATGGACAATCACATGGATAATCACATGGATAATCACAAGGACAATCAACTGTCAGCTGATGCCCTCAAGACAAATGCGCTGAAAAATTGTGAAACGTGGAGGGAGAGTAAATAAAACAAAGATTGAAGGAGACGCTTAAATCAAGCAGAATTATAGTCAGATAGAACAACCTTAAAAAGAATCAGGAAAAATATATTTGAAGCGTAGAAAGAAAACGTTAGGTATAAAGAATGAAAGTGGAGAACACAGAAAAGAAAAGACATTTTAAAAATAAAATTGCGGTAGAAAGGACACAGTGAAAGACAATGACTAGACGATGAAACGAAAGTGCAAGACAAATATAATTAAATGGATAGAAGAACTAAAATAAGGCAAGTAAGAAAGCGTTGCAATAAGGCAAGTAAGAAAGCATTGCAATAAGGCAAGTTAGAAAGCGTTGCAATAAGACAAGTAAGAAAGCATTGCAATAAGGCAAGTTAGAAAGCGTTGCAATAAAACAAGTAAGAAAGCATTGCAATAAGGTCGGTAAGAAATCATTGCATTAAGGCAAGTAAGAAGCATTGCAATAAGGCCGGTAAGAAATCATTGCATTAAGTCAAGTAAGAAAGCATTGCAATAAGGCCGGTAAGAAAGTGTTGCATTAAGTCAAGTAAGAAATCATTGCATTAAGGCAAGTAAGAAAGCATTGCAATAAGGCCGGTAAGAAATCATTGCATTAAGTCAAGTAAGAAAGCATTGCAATAAGGCCGGTAAGAAAGTGTTGCAATAAGACAAGTAAGAAATCATTGAGTTATTGAGTTATTTGCGGGTCATCATCATTGCACTCCGAACATGTCCATAGGTGCTCAGATCCCCTCCTCAGCAATTCCCTCAGTGTCCAGCGACTGACGACTCCAGTTCTATGTTGGTTGATAAGTCTTCTTACACGGCCACCAAGTTTCTCATTTCTGGCCGTGCCCATCTTAACTCCCATTTCCATCATCCGAAGAAGTGACGTTGATCTGTGTTTGTCGAAGTCCTGTGCTCTTCCAACATCTCGAAGGGCATTGATGATGTCCGCCCGATCCATCGGTTGCCCGTCCTCAACGACAGCGCAGCTAGCCAACCTGTCCGCTCTCTCATTTCCCGTACTCCCGCATGTCCAGGGACATAGACAAAGGTGACCTTACGTATTTTGGATTTCTGCAACGACTCTACCCATTGCATGCGTACATAGCCCGCCTCCACTTTTTTTATCATGCTCATCGAATCACTCAGTATACATGCGTGGATGTAGTCTTGTGACTCTAACCATTTGAATGCCTTGGTCACTGCCATCACCTCCATTGTCATGCTACTCGTGGTCATGGCGTATGCACCACTGTCTTCCTTGGCTATTCTGCCTGCTGAGCGTGCTGTAAATGCCCATGCACTTCTTTCGTGTCGTCTTACAGATCCGTCTGTATAGATGACTGCATCTTTCTCATCGGTATTATCGCAGATGAGACCGTTGACCTCAGCATTAACCACGACCGGGTTCTGTTCCCTACTTTTCCTGTCGAGTGTGACAATACATGAGAAAGTTCCCTTGAATGACGTAGGCACCGGTATCCACTCCTCACCAACGCTGATATTGGTAAGCCCACAGACCTGTTTGATGACATCTTCTGTCCGGCCCACCCATGATTTGCCTCTTTTTAGCCTGGTACCTTTCTCTGTGTTGAGCACGTGGTGCAATGGATGCTCTGTATCTGTACTAATCTTCAGGTATGCTCGTGCTCTCCAGATCTTAATTCTGTCATCCATGGTTGGAAAGTCAAGAAGATACCTCATTGATACACAGGGAGTGTCCCTCGTACATCCCAGGATAATGCGCATGGCTTCATTTTGTATTTTCTCCAGCCTATCAATTTGAGTCGTACTGACAGTAAGAATGGCCAGGGCATACTCGATTGGTGCGAGGACTAATCCCTGGAACAGAAGAATAAGTAGCCTCTGCTCGATGTTGGCAGCTGCCATGACCTTCAAGGCGGCTAATCCTTTGCGGGATTTTGTTATCACATGGTCGACGTGGTCCCGAAAACACAGGCTGCGATCAAACTTAACTCCGAGGTATGTCATCAACTTGTCCCTGGTCACCTCATCAGCTCCCATTCGTACTACCGGTGTGGTTGTATTAACGATATGATTGTTAAGGGAGAACCATGAAACTGATGCTTTATTAGGATTAACCAAGAAATCATTGCATTAGGGCAAGTAAGAACGCATTGCATTAAGACCGGTAAGAAAGTGTTGCAATAAGACAAGTAAGAAAGCATTGCAATAAGACAACTAGAAAGCATTGCAATAAGACAAGTAAGAAACCATTGACCGAAAGGATGGAATGAAGGAGGGAGGTAGGGAGGGAAAGAAGAAAGGACGGATAAATAGATGAACATATGAAGAGAAGATTATATAAATAGAAGGAAGGAAGGAAAGAAGGAGTGATGGAAGGAAGGAAGGATTAATGGATGAATGTATGAACATATGGAGTGAAGAGTAAATAGAAGGAAGGAAGGAAGGAAGGAAGGAAGGAAGGAAGGAAGGAAGGGAGGGAGGGAGGGAGGGAGAAAGGAAGGAAGGAAGGGAGGGAGGGAGGGAGGGAGGGAGGAAGGAAGGAATAAAGGAAGGAAGGAATAAAGGAAGGAATAAAGGAAGGAATTAAAGAAAGTACAATGGAGAGAGAAAATGGGAGAAACAAAATGAAAAAGGGAGAGAAAGAGAAAGAAAATCAAGTCTATGATATGTAAGTAGAAAGAAGAAAAATAGGCACGGAAAATAAAGGACAAAAGGCAGGAAGAGAATTGAAAATTGAGAAGTTGGTTATAGTGAAAGTGAGGTCCGTAAATAAGGGAACAAATGGGTAGAGCTGGCTTGGAGATTGATTGATCGGTAGATCGATTCAAGTCACGTGACAAGCAATTTCTTAAGAACTTTAGCTGTAAGACAGAGTTCATCTCTGGCAGAAGAACACTTTACACAATTCACGTTAATGTGAAAGGAGTTTATTTGTTTGTCTTTACTATTAATTGAACGAATTTCTGTTTCCTTATTTTATGAATTCTTTTGTTTGTTCTCTAACACAAGTCTGTCTCTTTCTACATCTTCTTTCTGCTCTTCGCAACGAAGCCGCAAGGTGACACTTAGTGATGTCTTAGAGTAGAAGGACGAAGTAATCAACATATAGTGATGTCTTAGAGTAGAAGGAGAGAAGTGACCAACATATAGTGATGTCTTAGAGTAGAAGGAGAGAAGTAATCAACATATAGTGATGTCTTAGAGTAGAAGGAGAGAAGTGACCAACATATAGTGATGTCTTAGAGTAGAAGGAGAGAAGTAATCAACATATAGTGATGTCTTAGAGTAGAAGGACGAAGTGATCAACATATAGTGATGTCTTAGAGTAGAAGGAGAGAAGTGACCAACATATAGTGATGTCTTAGAGTAGAAGGAGAGAAGTGACCAACATATAGTGATGTCTTAGAGTAGAAGGAGAGAAGTGACCAACATATAGTGATGTCTTAGAGTAGAAGGACGAAGTGATCAACATATAGTGATGTCTTAGAGTAGAAGGAGAGAAGTGATCAACATATAGTGATGTCTTAGAGTAGAAGGAGAGAAGTAATCAACATATAGTGATGTCTTAGAGTAGAAGGAGAGAAGTGACCAACATATAGTGATGTCTTAGAGTAGAAGGAGAGAAGTGATCAACATATAGTGATGTCTTAGAGTAGAAGGACGAAGTAATCAACATATAGTGATGTCTTAGAGTAGAAGGAGAGAAGTGACCAACATATAGTGATGTCTTAGAGTAGAAGGACGAAGTAATCAACATATAGTGATGTCTTAGAGTAGAAGGAGAGAAGTGACCAACATATAGTGATGTCTTAGAGTAGAAGAAGAGAAGTGATCAACATATAGTGATGTCTTAGAGTAGAAGGACGAAGTAATCAACATATAGTGATGTCTTAGAGTAGAAGGACGAAGTAATCAACATATAGTGATGTCTTAGAGTAGAAGGAGAGAAGTGACCAACATATAGTGATGTCTTAGAGTAGAAGGAGAGAAGTGATCAACATATAGTGATGTCTTAGAGTAGAAGGACGAAGTAATCAACATATAGTGATGTCTTAGAGTAGAAGGACGAAGTAATCAACATATAGTGATGTCTTAGAGTAGAAGGAGAGAAGTGACCAACATATAGTGATGTCTTACGGTAGAAGGAGAGAAGTGACCAACATATAGTGATGTCTTACGGTAGAAGGAGAGAAGTGGTCAACATATAGTGATGTCTTACGGTAGAAGGAGAGAAGTGACCAACATATAGTGATGTCTTACGGTAGAAGGAGAGAAGTGGTCAACATATAGTGATGTCTTACGGTAGAAGGAGAGAAGTGACCAACATATAGTGATGTCTTACGGTAGAAGGAGAGAAGTGACCAACATATAGTGATGTCTTACGGTAGAAGGAGAGAAGTGGTCAACATATAGTGATGTCTTACGGTAGAAGGAGAGAAGTGGTCAACATATAGTGATGCCTTACGGTAGAAGGAGACAAGTGATCAACATATAGTGATGTCTTACGGTAGAAGGAGAGAAGTGGTCAACATATAGTGATGCCTTACGGTAGAAGGAGACAAGTGATCAACATATAGTGATGTCTTACGGTAGAAGGAGAGAAGTGGTCAACATATAGTGATGCCTTACGGTAGAAGGAGACAAGTGATCAACATATAGTGATGTCTTACGGTAGAAGGAGAGAAGTGGTCAACATATAGTGATGTCTTACGGTAGAAGGAGAGAAGTGGTCAACATATAGTGATGTCTTACGGTAGAAGGAGAGAAGTGGTCAACATATAGTGATGTCTTACGGTAGAAGGAGAGAAGTGGTCAACATATAGTGATGTCTTACGGTAGAAGGAGAGAAGTGACCAACATATAGTGATGTCTTACGGTAGAAGGAGACAAGTGATCAACATATAGTGATGCCTTACGGTAGAAGGAGAGAAGTGATCAACATATAGTGATGTCTTACGGTAGAAGGAGACAAGTGATCAACATATAGTGATGTCTTACGGTAGAAGGAGACAAGTGATCAACATATAGTGATGCCTTACGGTAGAAGGAGACAAGTGATCAACATATAGTGATGTCTTACGGTAGAAGGAGAGAAGTGATCAACATATAGTGATGCCTTAGAGTAGAAAGAGAGAAGTGACCAACATATAGTGATGTCTTACGGTAGAATGAGAGAAGTGATCAACATATAGTGATGTCTTACGGTAGAAGGAGAGAAGTGATCAACATATAGTGATGTCTTACGGTAGAAGGAGAGAAGTGATCAACATATAGTGATGTCTTACAGTAGAATGAGAGAAGTGATCAACATATAGTGATGTCTTACGGTAGAATGAGAGAAGTGATCAACATATAGTGATGTCTTACGGTAGAAGAAGAGAAGTGATCAACATATAGTGATGTCTTACAGTAGAAGGAGAGAAGTGACCAACATATAGTGATGTTTTAGATTAGAAGGAGAGAAGTGATCAACATATAGTAATGTCTTAGATCAGAAGGAGAGAAGTGATCAACATATAGTAATGTCTTAGATCAGAAGGAGAGAAGTGATCAACATATAGTAATGTCTTAGATCAGAAGGAGAGAAGTGATCAACATATAGTGATGTTTTAGATCAGAAGGAGAGAAGTGATCAACATATAGTAATGTCTTAGATCAGAAGGAGAGAAGTGATCAACATATAGTGATGTCTTAGAGTAGAAAGAGAGAAGTGATCAACATATAGTGATGTCTTAGAGTAGAAGGAGAGAAGTGATCAACATATAGTGATGTCTTACGGTAGAAGGAGAGAAGTGATCAACATATACTGATGACATACAGTAGAAGGAGAGAATTGATCAACATATAGTAATGTCTTAGATCAGAAGGAGAGAAGTGATCAACATATAGTGATGTCTTAGAGTAGAAAGAGAGAAGTGATCAACATATAGTGATGTCTTAGAGTAGAAGGAGAGAAGTGATCAACATATAGTGATGTCTTAGAGTAGAAGGAGAGAAGTAATCAACATATACTGATGACATACAGTAGAAGGAGAGAATTGATCAACATATAGTAATGTCTTAGATCAGAAGGAGAGAAGTGATCAACATATAGTGATGTCTTAGAGTAGAAAGAGAGAAGTGATCAACATATAGTGATGTCTTAGAGCAGAAGGAGAGAAGTGATCAACATATAGTGATGTCTTAGAATAGAAGGAGAGAAGTGATCAACATATAGTGAAGTCATACAGTAGAAGGAGAGAAGTGATCAACATATAGTGATGTCTTACAATAGAAGGAGAGAAGTGATCAACATATAGTGATGTATTACAATAGAAGGAGAGAAGTGATCAACATATAGTGATGTCTTAGAGCAGATGGAGAGAAGTGATCAACATATAGTGATGTCTTAAAAGTAGAAGGAGAGAAGTTGTAATAATATATAGACTAGGATAGAATAGATCACATAATGGGAGATAGATAGCATCGGATAGCTTAGTTGTTACCCCAAACTCGGTGGGTTATAGCAGTAACAAAGCAGTACAAGTATAACTATGACACAAAACAACAGCAACCAGTTTGTAGGAATTTGAGGCAGTGGAAATGCTTAACAGTTATTGGAAAAGGTGTAGGGATAGATGTAGCATGTCTTGACCCATCACCTGTCCAGAAATTAGGTTGATAAACAAACACGTGGGGCGGGTCAATTTATGAGAGAGATATCACTGTGAGAATTATCAATGGTAGCGTTGTTCTTTAGACTTAGAGGTTAAGTATGGTGCAGAAACATGGACATTAGACCAGAAAACATAACAGAAAATTGAAGTCTTTGAAATGTGGATTATAGAAGATTAGGTAGAATTGGATGGAAATAAATGAAAACAAACGAAATGAAAAGAGAACTACTAAACACAATTAGAACAAGACAAATGAAATTTTTGGGGCATATTAAAAGACACAACAGCCTAATACAAGTAATATTGGAAGGGAAAATACAAAGTAAAAGAGGTAGAGGCAGACCAAGACTAACATGGACGAGTAACATCAAATGATGGGCATGTCAACCTATGCCAATCTGCACAATCAAAGCAAGAGACAGCGTAGAATGGCGCTGCTTGATAGCCAACCTTCGATGCGGAAATGACACTCAATGACGATGATGATGATGATGATGATGATGATGAAAGGTTAACAGAATGCCAGGATGTTTTGTACACTTCGACACAAGAGTCATAAAGTCATAAAGAACATTTATAGAGCACATGCAGCGTACACGACTAGAATCAGAAAACATTTATAGAGCACATGCAGAGTATACAACTAGAATAATAGAACATTTATAGAGCACATGCAGAGTATACAACTAGAATAATAGAACATTTATAGAGCACATGCAGAGTATACAACTAGAATTAGAGAACATTTATAGAGCACATGCAGCGTACACGACTAGAATCAGAAAACATTTATAGAGCACATGCAGAGTACACAACTAGAATCAGAGAACATTTATAGACCACATGCAGAGTACACAACTACAATTAGAGAACATTTATAGAGCACATGCAGCGTACACGACTAGAATCAGAAAACATTTATAGAGGACATGCAGAGTATACAACTAGAATTAGAAAACATTTATAGACCACATGCAGAGTACACAACTAGAATTAAAGTGCATTTATAGAGCACATGCAGAGTACACAACTCTAGAATCAGAGAACATTTATAGAGCACATGCAGAGTACACAACTAAAATTAAAGAACACTTATAGAGCACATTCAGAGTACACAACTAGAATCAGAGAACGTTTATAGAGCACATGCAGAGCAGACAACTAGAATTAGAGAACATTTATAGAGCACATGCAGAGTACACAACCAGAATTAGAGATGTAGTAAAGAAACATGTTAATTAGAAAAATTAGAGAAGAGTACAAAATATATAAGTAAGAGACAGTAACAACATAATTGAGTTGTGAAGTGTCTTCTTCAAGTGAGTTTCAGAAGTTGTGTGCTCCAGAGAACAAATAGTAAGTAGATCAAATACAATCGAGGTGTAACGCAAGACAGTTGTGAAAGTAAGATAGGATATTAATTATCGCAGGCAGTAAGTACTAGAGATGGCTCCATCAAGATCGGCGTTAGCCTAGAGTGTTAATCTCAATGAAGTACACTATCTATAAATGACGTACACTACTATACGTCATATACAAATTAATGATTAATTAATTTCAATATGAATGATTTGCCCTCTGTGATTGTTGGTTGTATCAAAAACATTGTTTAAGAAGTTGTGCTGTGATATACGTAGTCAACATAATAGAAGTAGTCCAATCAAGAGATAAATAAGAAACAAACTATATAACCCTGGCATAATGTCTTGATATAAGTAACTGTTACATCTGCGCCGCAACATGCCCTACTTTGAGAGAAAATTTCCAGCTGCCATGTTGTCTTATAATAGGTGACCCCAAAGTTCTGCCGATCCGAAAACAAAACGTCACATCCGGGTATTGAACCTTAAGTTTGTGGTCATCATGAACTGTATTAACACGTCAGCTACACCGGATATGACGTTAATCGCTCCCTTGTCTTGCAGCCGTACACACCCCACAGCTATAATTCACAAGGTAGCAAGTCTCGTTTGCTAAATGTATCTGACTATATTGGATTGTCTTTGTTTATCTCGCCATTGCACTCCGACAATAGTTTCTATCATTTATCGCTCATATTCTTATTTCTGATTCCCTTATGTACTATGGAGTATGTACTGTAGCAATAATTATCGTTAATCATTCCACGCACACTCCCTTGATAACGTCCACTAAATAGTTGATGGATACTACTTTACATCCTAGACTTCAGAACGGAGTGGCTTCACTGCAGGCGGGGTATTCCATATCTGGTCAGTCCACGTTTCAACAACCAAACAAAGGGTTCATCCCGATCGTCCATATTGTTTGTTTTATTGAACGTGTTGAGTTTTGTAAAACTGCGAGTTTTTACCTTTATAAAAACTGTTTTATTCAACGTGATATTTTAAACTGTATATATGGCGCGCAGCTCAAAATGAACACTTCCTGGTCGCCGTAACAGCCGTCACGAGCAGCGTAATCTCCATGCGCCCGCGCCAGTTCCAGTATGTGCTGTTTATCTTTGACTATAATATTCTAAGATTTTCCTTCAGTAACTGTCTATTAAATGATGATAGGATTGATGTCTCCCTTTCCTGATGTCCATCGGGAGTCAGGTTAATTCACAGACAAAGAGATTCATCCTGCAGCTGGGCTAATTCTTGGATGTCAAAAGAAGCTCCATCATGTGGCGGCTTCTCAACAGACCATATTTACCTTTGCAGGTGCCAGACGACAAATGGGAATGACATTCATCAAAGTTGGAGACTGGCAATAAAGCTCTGAAAATCGGATTGATATTAAAACAAAAATTGAAAGTTTGTCGTGACTTATTACCGTCAGAGTCTGCCTGCCACCCTGCATGTTTTATCCCTTGGCTCCCTTGAAGTGTCAGCGGGATGCTTTGCAATCAATTTTTATTCAATCTTTTAATTTTACGAATTTGTTGAAATTTTGTTTCTCTAGTCGGGTCATTTTTTTAGTTAATCGATTTCGTTAATGTCTACCTTTAGGACTCCCTCGGTGACATGATGATGACGAGGCTTCTCATCATCATCATCATCGTGTGCCCTCTCCGCAACGAAGGTTGGTTACCATGGATCGCCATTCTACTCTGTTTCTTGCTTTGATGGTGCAGGCTGACATAGATTGACTTGTCCATCTTTTGATGTTACTCGTCCATGTTAGTCTTGGTCTGCCTTGTATTTTTCCTTCCAAAATTACTTTTAGTAGGCTGTTGTGTCTTTTAACATCCCCCCAAAATTTAATTTGTCTTGTCTTAATTGTGTTCAGCAGTTCTCTTTTTATTTTCAGTTGTTTTAAAACTTCGTCGTTTGTTATCTTTTGTTTCCATCCAATTCTACCTATTCTTCTATAAATCCACACGAGGCCTCTACATTCTATAAATGACTGTGCCAGCTCAGTTTACTTTTTCCTTCGGTGTAAATAGATTTTGTTATGGGCTTATGTTATTTGTATATGTTGAAAGTTCCCTGGACAGCTAAAAAGACCAATGAGGTAGTTCTCGAAGAGGCCAACACAAAATGGCAGCTCCTAAAAAACATCAGAAAGAAACAATCAACATTTTTCGGGCACATCATGAGAAGAGGAAAGTTGGAATACTTGGTTACAACTGGCATAATAAAAGGAAAGAGAGATCGCGGACGACAAAGAGTGAAAATACTGAATAGCTTGGTGTCATGGCATGGAAAACAATCAACAACAGAACTGATACGATGCACTATAGAAAGAAGATTGTGGAAGGACATGATCGCCTACGCCAACTGATATGGCACATGATGGTGATGATGTTATTTGTGATGGCTTGAAACAAAAAAAAAAAACAACTTAACACAATTCTAAAAAGCCAAATAAAAATGTGTAGACACGTGAAGAAACATAACACCATTTTAATAGTCATCTTGGAAGATCAGGTTCAATGTTGACGAGGCAGGTGCAGACCAAGACTACAGAGGACTGATGACATCAAAAGATGTAAATGTAAACCTATGACAACGCTCACTATCAAAACAAGTGAAAAGGTAAAATGGCGCTCCATGGTAGCCAATCTTCAATGTGGAGCCGACACCAAATGGATGAATCCATGAAGATTTGAATATTATTGTGTAGTGTGGAAAGAGGTCTCTCTCCGCATTGAATGCCTAGAGACTTACACTAATACCTAACGTTCCTAGCTTGCGTTTTTCTCTCTAATTTATCATTTAGAGCTCATAAACGTAGGCTTATAGGAACATTTATAATTGTAATG
Source organism: Megaustenia siamemsis (assembly GCA_032433765.1). Taxonomy (NCBI): domain Eukaryota; kingdom Metazoa; phylum Mollusca; class Gastropoda; order Stylommatophora; family Ariophantidae; genus Megaustenia; species Megaustenia siamemsis. The sequence continues at coordinate 12,254,965 of JAVIAB010000160.1, read as the reverse complement.
TGTGTCTAAGTTTTGTATTTCATATTGTATTGTTTGTTTTGTCATCTTCATTTCATGAAGAAGATTTTGCTTTGGGTGAACAATATTTTGTTTCGATGTTTGTTGTGGATCAAAAAATAAAGAAATATGTGAGTGCCGCTCTCTTAAAATAGAAACAACAAACAATCGTTGGCATTTCATTGCCTCTGGACAACGTCAAGTTTCGTCAATTAAATCGTCAAAAAATTGTAGCAAGATTGTAAATGTAAATCAATAACATGCAAACATTATCAGACATTATCTGCTCTACGATAGTGGATACCTATGGGGCTAATCTGTGTGTTGAATTCCTGCTAAAGAGGCCAAATTTAGAAAAAAATGTTTTGTTTAAAAGTGAAGATAATAAGTCGCTCCATCATCTCCTTCGTGTGCAATTCCTTATTGGAATCTTTTCTTTTCTTCTTTTAATTTTTTTAAACAGACTTTGAAAAAAAATATCAGCTAATGTGGTAATATCGAATATGTTTACTGAAAATAACAAACCAATAACTTTCGTTGCAGTTAATAAGGTAATGAAGTTACTTTACAGGACATTGAACAAATGTCAATGGCTATCTCACACACATTTGATGTTCCTTAAAGTAAGTCTTTCATGTCGCCTCAAGTCCAAGTTGGGGCGATCATGTTGCCTCAAGTCCAGGCTGGGTCGAACATGTCGCCTCAAGTCCAGGCTGGGTCGAACATGTCGCCTCAAGTCCAAGTTGGGGCGATCATGTTGCCTCAAGTCCAGGCTGGGTCGAACATGTCGTCTCAAGTCCAAGTTGGGGCGATCATGTTGCCTCAAGTCCAAGTTGGGGCGATCATGTTGCCTCAAGTCCAGGCTGGGTCGAACATGTCGTCTCAAGTCCAAGTTGGGTCGAACACGTCGCCTCAAGTCCAGGCTGGGTCGAACATGTCGTCTCAAGTCCAAGTTGGGACGAACATGTCGTCTCAAGTCCAAGTTGGGTCGAACATGTCGTCTCAAGTCCAAGTTGGGTCGAACATGTCGTCTCAAGTCCAAGCTGGGTCGAACACGTCGCCTCAAGTCCAGGCTGGGTCGAACATGTCGCCTCAAGTCCAAGTTGGGTCGAACATGTCGTCTCAAGTCCAGGCTGGGTCGAACATGTCGTCTCAAGTCCAAGTTGGGTCGAACATGTCGTCTCAAGTCCAGGCTGGGTCGAACATGTCGCCTCAAGTCCAAGTTGGGTCGAACATGTCGTCTCAAGTCCAGGCTGGGTCGAACATGTCGTCTCAAGTCCAAGTTGGGTCGGACATGTCGCCTCAAGTCCAAGCTGGGTCGAACATGTCGCATCAAGCCCATTACTCATTCCATAATTGTATCCACGAAAAACAGAAATGGAAAGATCAGGTTGTGTGGGTCGGGAGGGGTTGGGTTTGGGCTGTACTTGCCAAAATTCCATGCTGGTGAAGCATTACGGTGGACTACCCACTCAAATAAATTAAAGGATCACGTGATTCAAACCAGCCTAGCAAAGCGTCGCTGGTCAAGTAAGATTTCTTTCCTACCAAAGACAACTCTGATTACAAACAACCACTGCCTTGCAGGGAAATCAATAACAACGAATTTTCTTTGTTTGGGAGATTAGTTAGTAATTCGGATGATTCCACTGGCACGGGCGGTTGAGCAATTATGGATATTAATTCGTTTGCAGTGATACCGGGGCCTTCCATAACCAAAGAACCAAAGGGAGATCAATAACAACGAATGGCTAGTGAAGTTCTGCCGGTTAAGTAAATTCTAAATTCGAATGAAATGGACTGTAAGGTGTGAAATCCAGTGCAACACAACTTACTATACTGAAGAAGCCACATCACTACTTCAGGTAACATTTGCTTATCCAATACCCTCCAAATTATTTTTTTCTTTATTGCATCTTCCCCAACTTTTTTCGTTTACGATCTTCTTGTTGACATTACTTCTTCTATACGATATTGTTTATCTATTTATAATTGTGCTCTCTGTGAATGTTACGTTTTGTTCTCTTTATTTGTCTTACCATTGTTCTCTTTATTTGTCTTACCATTGTTCTCTTTGTTTGTCTTATTATTGTCCTCTGTAAATGCCTTACCATTGTCCTCTGTATATGCCTTACCATTGTCCTCTGTAAATGCCTTACCATTGTCCTCTGTATATGTCTTACCATTGTCCTCTGTAAATGCCTTACCATTGTCCTCTGTATATGTCTTACCATTGTCCTCTGTAAATGCCTTACCATTGTCCTCTGTATATGTCTTACCATTGTCCTCTGTAAATGCCTTACCATTGTCCTCTGTATATGTCATACCATTGTCCTCTGTATATGTCTTACCATTGTCCTCTGTATATGCCTTACCATTGTCCTCTGTAAATGCCTTACCATTGTCCTCTGTATTTATCTTATCATTGTCCTCTGTAAATGCCTTATCATTGTCCTCTGTAAATGCCTTACCATTGTCCTCTGTATATGTCTTACCATTGTCCTCTGTATATGTCTTACCATTGTCCTCTGTAAATGCCTTACCATTGTCCTCTGTATATGTCTTACCATTGTCCTCTGTATATGTCTTACCATTGTCCTCTGTATATGTCATACCATTGTCCTCTGTAAATGCCTTACCATTGTCCTCTGTATTTATCTTATCATTGTCCTCTGTAAATGCCTTATCATTGTCCTCTGTAAATACCTTACCATTGTCCTCTGTAAATGCCTTACCATTGTCCTCTGTATATGTCTTACCATTGTCCTCTGTATATGTCTTACCATTGTCCTCTGTATATGTCTTACCATTGTCCTCTGTAAATGCCTTACCATTGTCCTCTGTATATGTCTTACCATTGTCCTCTGTATATGGCTTACTATTGTCCTCTGTATATGTCTTACAATTGTCCTCCTTATTTATCTTACCCTTGTCCTTCTTTATTTGTCTTACCATTGATCTATTTTAATTTTTCTTCACTCTTTACTTGTCTTGCTGTCGCTATCAGCAAACATGTTTTTTTTAATTTCTTAG
>JAVIAB010000160.1:12101935-12246935 GCA_032433765.1 Megaustenia siamemsis | reverse complement strand
CTATCTCTCTAGAGCAATATGTGATGTCCAGTGAATTTGACTGAAGGATATTAAATACAACATCTGTCATCGAAAAAATATCGGTGAACACAGCCAAAAGGAAATTGAATTCAAAATCTCCTAGGTTTGACAGAAATCCAACTGCTTCATTAATTGTTGCGTGATCCCAATCACCAGGTCGTTCCAAAATGCATTCAAATAAATCTATTAATTCATTATGATATTCAGAAACAGTCTGTACTAAACGACTGGAATAATTCCATCTGGTTGCCGCCAGCTTGGGAAACCGTTTTTTCACTATGGTGTCCAACAAATGTGTTCTCTTTGCTGAATGAGTAAAAAATGAAGCAAAACTGCTAAGTGACGAAAAGAATATTCTACACGCACTTATGCATGAGACAGCTTGAGACAGTACTAAATTAAGTTGTTGTGTATAGCAATGGATGAATAATGCCTGAGAAACAACTTCCCTAACTCTCGTCTGCACACCATTCAATTGGCCTGCCATTACTGCTGCACCATCATAAGTTTGTGCTACTAGTTTTTCTCTACAGTCAAATTGATCAAGACTGTCTAAAGCCAGTTTTGACAATGCTTGTGCAGATCTGTCAGAGCTAACGTGATGAAAGCCAATAAATCTTTCGTAAATATTACCATTATAAATATATCTAAAAACAACTGACAGCTGAGACAAGTTTGTTACATCAGAGGTCTCGTCAATTAGGATGGCGACAAATCTGGACGATTGAATCTGAAATTTCACTTCTGCAGTTATTACATTGTTCACACTTTGGATAAGATCGTTCTGTATTAATGGGGAAAGACCCGTGAATATATTTGACGTCATGAGATGCTGATGCAATTTTTCATCAAACTCTGCTAATAAATTTAAAGCTTCAATGTAGTTCCCACGATTAGTGGAATCACTCCCCTCGCTGTGACCACGAAAAGCTAATTCTTGTTTTCCTAAAAAACAAGTAACAGCAATTAACCTCTTTAGGATTTCTCGATTTTCTTTAACTGTTTCATTGTGTTTCATAATACTTTCTTTTTTCTGAAAATCCAATTGAACATCAATTCTGCTGGAGCCAAACACTTGTAACGCTATCCAAGCGTGAATATGACTTTCAGACTTTTCGTGTCTTGAAATAGCGTTATGTAAATTATTTAAATCAGAATACCCGCGTTGTCTGCTGTTCCAAGGCGAAGTGTCATTTACAAACAATATACATGGCCAGCAAAATAACTGACATAATGATTCCGAACCACAAAGCCAAACGACTTTCTTATATAAATCATTGTTAAATGAACGGACACATTTTGTTCCTTCTCGTTTCAAACTGCTTAACGCAGGAATCGGTCTGCCCTTTTTTACCAAGTCCAATTTTTCATTAAATGTTCGCGATTGAAACGGTCGCTCAAATAAATCTACAACATCATTAATAGAATCAGCCATAATAACCACAGTAAACAAATATACTAAGTTAGTAATTAACAATAGCAATACAACATGTTTCTGTACAAACACAAAATATTAAATATCAGCTGATTAAAATCACGTTTGAAGTTTTGAATTCTGAAGGTTTGAAATCGGAACCACATCGCTGTGTAAATGTGCGTGTGTGTTGAGTAAAATCACGTGACGTGTACCAAAAATTACCAGAAATGGTTTACTAAACAAGTGCGTGTGTAGGCATTCAAGATTATAATTGCTTGCATTGTTATCATTAGTTTAACATTCAAATAAAAGTACTAGAACATAGAAATTGCACTGTTTCACACCAGTAAATAAATGTTCATCAATCAATTTATTATTTGCCAGTGCTAAATTGTTATAATAGTGATTGAATCATAAAATGTATTTATTTTTTTTTCATCGCAAGCTTACTGTGGAGACACGGATTTAATAAAACACACACAGTATATCACTGCGCTTATATGTAAAGGGACTATTTTAACGAAAGCAACTTCAAAATTGCTTCAGAGCGGGCTAGTTCGACTATCATAAAAAACGATTGGACATATACAATTTTCTTTTAACGTCAGTGTTGCCAGCACTAATTTTTGGAAAAATTCAGATTTGTGAGAAAAACATTTTAAAATATATTTTTGAGCAATGCTGCAAGGGCTAAGTTTGGATGGGGGATAGATCACTGACTGGTTTATCATTTTCGCAACTCTTGAAGGCATGCAATGCTTGCCTTGCTTATATTAAGTATACGCCACTGGTAGAGTAGAGTAGAGTAGAGTAGAGTAGAGTAGAGTAGAGTAGAGTAGAGTAGGGTAGAGTAGAGTAGAGTAAAGTAGGGTAGAGTAGGGTAGAGTAGAGTAGAGTAGAGTAGATTAGGGTAGGGTAGGGTAGAGTAGAGTAGAGTAGAGTAGAGTAGAGTAGAGTAGAGTAGAGTAGAGTAGAGTAGAGTAGAGTAGAGTAGAGTAGAGTAGAGTAGAGTAGAGTAGAGTAGAGTAGGGTAGGGTAGAGTAGAGTAGAGTAGAGTAGAGTAGAGTAGAGTAGAGTAGAGTAGAGTAGAGTAGGGTAGGGTAGGGTAGAGTAGAGTAGAGTAGAGTAGAGTAGAGTAGAGTAGAGTAGAGTAGAGTAGGGTAGGGTAGAGTAGAGTAGAGTAGAGTAGGGTAGAGTAGAGTAGAGTAGAGTAGAGTAGAGTAGAGCAGAGTAGAGTAGAGTAGTGTAGAGTAGAGTAGAGTAGAGTAGAGTAGAGTAGAGTAGGGTAGGGTAGAGTAGAGTAGAGTAGAGTAGAGTAGAGTAGGGTAGAGTAGGGTAGAGTAGAGTAGAGTAGAGTAGAGTAGAGTAGAGTAGAGTAGAGTAGAGTAGAGTAGAGTAGGGTAGGGTAGTAGAGTAGGTTAGAGTAGAGTAGGGTAGAGTAGAGTAGGGCAGAGTAGAGTAGAGTAGGGTAGAGTAAAGTAGGGTAGAGTAGAGTAGAGTAGAGTAGAGTAGAGTAGAGTAGAGTAGAGTAGAGTAGAGTAGAGTAGAGTAGAGTAGAGTAGGGTAGAGTAGAGTAGGGTAGAGTAGAGTAGAGTAAAGTAGGGTAGAGTAGGGTAGAGTAGAGTAGAGTAGAGTAGAGTAGGTTAGAGTAGGGTAGAGTAGAGTAGGGTAGAGTAGAGTAGAGTAGAGTAGAGTAAAGTAGGGTAGAGTAGAGTAGAGTAGAGTAGAGTAGAGTAGAGTAGAGTAGAGTAGAGTAGAGTAGAGTAGAGTAGAGTAGAGTAGAGTAGAGTAGAGTAGAGTAGAGTAGAGTAGAGTAGAGTAGAGTAGAGTAGAGTAGAGTAGAGTAGAGTAGAGTATGCCAGTAACGTAATGTAAAACAATGTAATGTGGCGGAGAATATAGAATGTGACATAAAGTGATAGTGTACGAATTAATGCAAAGTGTTGTTGTTATCGCGTTGGGAGTAAAAGAAAGGTTGAAGAAGGGGTGGGCAGGGTGGGATACCAAATTTACAAATGGAGTAGTAAAAACTCCATGGCATGTCGCCATGACAACGTATTATCGAAACTAATCTGGTCGATCAATTGTGAGTTATCGCCCCTGCCAATGAGGTGATGTGAGTGGAAGCAGAGGTGGCAGGAATTAGGAAAATAGAAAGATCGAATGACAGAGAGAGAGAGAGAGAGGGGGGGGGGGTAGAGAAATAGAGAGAGATGAATAAATAGTAAGGGTGTGGAGAATGAGGCGTGAAGGTGTGAACGATGGAAGAAAAGTGAGGCATGTAAGAGAAGGAGAATGTGGGGGAATAGGAGGAAATGAGGAGTGCTACTGGAGGGAGAAGAGTCATAGGAGAGAAAGAGAGAGCGAGAGAGAGAGATGAAAAGAGGGGAGGGTGGAAGAACAGTATTGCAAGATGATAGCGAAGGAGATTTAGGATAGAATGAAGATGACGGAAATGGAACAAGAAAGAAGTTGTATTAAGAGGTATATGTAAGTAAATAAGAGAGGACATGAGAGAGAGAGAAGAGAGAGAGAGAGAGAGAGAAAACGAGAGATGGAAAGAGATTAGAGAGAAAAGAGAAGAGGAGAGGAGTGGAGAGAATAGAAGAAAGAGAGAAGAGGAGAGAAGTGGAGAGAAGAGAAGAAAAGAAAAGAAAAGAAAGAAAAGAAAAGAAAAGAAAAGAAAAGAAAAGAAAGAAAAGAGAAGAGAAGAGAAGAGAAGAGAAGAGAAGAGAAGAGAAGAGAAAGAGAGAAGAGAAGAGAAGAAGAGAAGAGAAGAGATGAGAAGAGAAGAGAAGAGAAGAGAAACAAGAGACATGAGGAGAAGAGAGGAAAGGAGAGAAGAGAAGAGAAGAGAAGTGAAGTGAAGAGAAGAGAAGAGAAGAGATGAGAAGAGAGAGAAGAGAAGAGAAGAGAAGAGAAGAGAAGAGATGAGAAGAGAAGAGAAGAGAAGAGAAGAGAAGAGAAGAGAAGAGAAGAGAAGAGATGAGAAGAGAAGAAATGAGAAGAGAAGAGAAGAGAAGTGAAGAGAAGAGAAGAGAAGAGAAGAGAAGAGAAGAGATGAGAAGAGAAGAGAAGAGAAGAGAAGAGAAGAGAAGAGATGAGAAGAGAAGAGAAGTGAAGAGAAACAAGAGACATGAGGAGAGGAGAGGAGTGGAGAGAAGAGAAGAAATGAAAAGAGAAGAGAAGAGAAAAGAAGAGAAGAGATGAGAAGAGAAGAGAAGAGAGAGAAGAGCAGAGAAGAGATGAGATGAGAAGAGAAGAGATGTGAAGAGAAGAAAAGAGAAAGGCATGGAAAGAATATAAGATAGAGAGAACTGAGAAGTGGAAAGAAAAAGTTAAGGAAAATTATGTCAGAGAAAGGAGCACCATATGGATGTTATATCGTTGTAATTCATTGTTACGTTAGCCAAGTTTGGGGATGGTTTGAACGATGTTGTCGTGATCTCATCAAATGAATATTGCTTTCAATGATACTAGAAATGTGTTGACTCCTGATAGTATCGTAAATAGATGCTGATTTTGGGAATATAAGGGTGGAGTGGATGAATATTTAATGGATAACATTGGATGAATGGAGTTTTGAGAATAAGAGAGGCTAGGAGAGTCATTTAAGTTAGGGGGGGGCGGGGTAGAGAGATCAGGGAAGGAGAGTGGAGGGAAAGAAAAGAGAGAGAAGAGAGGAGTAAAGATAAAATGAAACAGGAAAAAGTAGGAGATAGGAGAGAAATATAGTGGAGGAGAGAGAGATGGGCGTGAGAAGAAAGAAGGTAGGAGAGGAAGAGCGGAATAAAAAAAAAAGTAGAAACATGTAATAAAGAAAGATACTCATCCGAGCTTTGCCGTGTGAATATGGAGAGATTGAAAGTTGGAAAGGAGAACAAAGAGGAGAAAAATAAAGCAAAACAGATAAAGAAAGAAAGATTATCGTACTGAATTTTGTGATGTTTAGATGGAGAGAATGAAGGTAGGAAAGGAAGCACAGAGAGGAAAACAATAAATTAAAACAAACAGAGAAAGAAAGATACTCATATCGAGCTTTGTGATTTCGACAGCTGGAGATGAATGTATGAAACATTCGATCTTCTTCCTCTTCTTCTATCCTTCCTCTGTTGCCGTTGGCGTCGAGGGGAGAAACAATCTGCGATTCTTTGCTCTTCTGTTCGCCTCTTCTGATGTTATCCCTCCTAGTGGCTCTAGTATTCCCGTTATCCATCTCTTTCTCAGTCTTCCTCTTAATCTGGCGTTTTCGTAGTGTTTATTTAAGGCTCTTTGAGTCATTGTTAGTTCTTTTTGTCTTGTTATTTGGCCGAAACAATTTATCTGTTGTTTCTTATGCATTCGATGGCTGGTTAAATTTCGAGTTTCTTCCTCAGGTCAGTGTTTCTTACTCTGTCCTTAAGCTGTTTCCTGTCATTCTTCTGACACATTCGATGTTATCGATACAATTTGACAGATTTTTATCCTAGGTTGGGGCAATAATGTCTTCAGTTTATTGAACAATTGCTGACTTGCTGAGATGCTGCTCTCAAGATGGGACTGGTGTTAATGGAATCCGAAAAGGTACATATTTACAAACACACACATACAAACAATATCTCCCAGCCCACTTTTGACAAGTGAGATAACAAAGACCTCTTAAGTGTTATGTGGACATACATACATATGTCATCATCTATATGGCTCTCATATGTTCTTTATCTCAATGTTGTGCTACCAGTGCCAGTCCAGGACCGTAGATTCAAGGACAATAAACAAAATAACCTCTACAGAGATGAAATGTGTTAGACGAATGACAGGAAACAGACAGAGAGATAAGATCAGAAATGAAGAACTGAGTAAAAAACTAGGAATAACCCCCGTCATAGAATATATAAAGAAACAACAGATAAGATGATTTGGCCACGTGATAAGGTAGAAAGCTCAAAACATAACACAACGAGCCTTCAATGAACATTGCATGAACACGAGACCTTCATCACGTATAACAAACAAACACAGTAAGCACAATGTTTCGATTCAGATTACACAACAACACAGATCTAAAATATGCAGAAAAGATTGTGTATAGTTTTTTTTGTTATACCTGATGAATTCTTTTTGCCAACAAGTTATTGTTTGTCTTGTCTTTCTGTTAGTTTAGCTACACAATACCATTTTATGTTTGTTTTTTTTTTTTTGCTTTCTGCAGCTGTACACGCGGACCCTCATAGTATTTAATATTTGTTATATTTGATATCTGTGCTTGTCTCCTAATTTACTTTATCTGCCATTTCGGAAAATCCATTTATATTGTTGCGGCAATTACTTCTGTCTTTTCCGGTTCGAACTAAAATCTTTATTCTTACTTTCCATCCTTTAAATGACAATCATTTACCTGCCAGTCTTGAAAGTAGGCATTTGTCTCACAACAAAAACTTTCCGGTTAGATACCCACCATATTTCTTGGGAATTTTGTTTAAAGAATTCGATCTGTGGTTTCTTTGTAGCTTTATCCTCGCCTGGTCTCTGGCAGTGAGATCCGGTGTCTACCCCTCTCTGGGCAGTGAGATCCGGTGTCTACCTCTCTCTGGGCAGTGAGATCCGGTGTCTACCTCTCTCTGGGCAGTGAGATCCGGTGTCTACCTCTCTCTGGGCAGTGAGATCCGGTGTCTACCTCTCTCTGGGCAGTGAGATCCGGTGTCTACCTCTCTCTGGGCAGTGAGATCCGGTGTCTAACTCTCTCTGGGCAGTGAGATCCGGTGTCTACCTCTCTCTGGGCAGTGAGATCCGGTGTCTACCTCACTCTGGGCAGTGAGATCCGGTGTCTACCTCTCTCTGGGCAGCGAGATCCGGTGTCTACCTCTCTCTGGGCAGTGAGATCCGGTGTCTACCTCTCTCTGGGCAGTGAGATCCGGTGTCTACCTCTCTCTGGGCAGTGAGATCCGGTGTTTACCTCTCTCTGGGCAGTGAGATCCGGTGTCTACCTCTCTCTGAGCAGTGAGATCCGGTGTTTACCTCTCTCTGGGCAGTGAGATTCGATGTCTAGCCCTCTCTGGGCAGTGAGATTCGATGTCTAGCCCTCTCTCGGCAGTGAGATTCGATGTCTTGCCCTCTCTGGGCAGTGAGATTCGATGTCCACCCGCTCTGAGCAATGAGATCCGATATCTAGCCCTCTCTGGGCAGTGAGATCCAATGTACTGTGTTCTCGAATAACAGCTAGAAAAAGGAGATGCCGAGTGCACTCGCGTACGTTAAAGAATCTGTGGCACTTACAAGTCGACAAAAGTAGGTCGGAAATGGCCGCTATCCGAGCAAACATTTGTTACGGAAATCTACCCACTCCGAACCCGGTTTTCTCGGGCCGAAAAAGTACAGATATCGCAGCTTTGCCGTAGATTAGCGACATCAAAAGGATCCACGCCCACTTAACGCGTGAACGCTAAGAAGACGAATATTTTCCGTAGATCATTTCAATACTTTCTTTCTTTCTTCTCTCTCTTCACTTCCCCTTGTACCTGTTTGGGCGTCCAGGGCGATACAAAGTCCTGGTTCTCGCCCTTTTGGCGACCTCACTCATTATCATTTCATGTTGTAACGTTTCTTTGATGTTGTCTGTCCATCTTACTCTGGGTCTGCCTTTTGCTGCTCTCTCTTCTCTTTTGATATACGCTTTGTATGGTAATTACACGGCATTCTTTTGTAGATGGGCAAACAGTTTATTTGTTGTTTCTGTATTTCGCTAAGGAGCGGTTCAATTTCTACTCTTCCCCTTTTAATATCGTTTCTGATTATGTCTTGTCTGGTTACTCCAAGCGCTTTTCTCTGACATCGCACCACTGTGGTTACTAGCTTTCTTTCTTGTTTAAACGTAAGTGGCCATGTTTGGCATCGGTGGCACAATGTTGGAATGAATCTACTCTGTATAAGATTTTTGTTGGTCGTAATAGTTATTGATTTGTGTTGAAGTATAGGGGATAGCTGTCCCAATATTTGGTTTGTGTTGAAGTATAGGGGATAGCTGTCCCAATATTTGATTTGTGTTGAAGTATAGGGGATAGCTGTCCCAATATTTGGTTTGTGTTGAAGTATAGGGGATAGCTGTCCCAATATTTGGTTTGTGTTGAAGTATAGGGGATAGCTGTCCCAATATTTTGTTTGTGTTGAAGTACAGGGGATAACTGTCCCAATATTTGGTTTATGTTGAAGTATAGGGGATAGCTCTCCCAATATTTGGTTTGTGTTGAAGTATAGGGGATAGCTGTCCCAATATTTGGTTTGTGTTGAAGTATAAGGGATAGCTCTCCCAATATTTGGTTTGTGTTGAAGTATAGGGGATAGCTGTCCCAATATTTGGTTTATGTTGAAGTATAGGGGATAGCTGTCCCAGTATTTGGTTTGTGTTGAAGTATAGGGATAGCTGTCCCAATATTTGGTTTGTGTTGAAGTATAGGGGAAAGCTGTCCCAATATTTGCTTTGTGTTGAAGTATAGGGGATAGCTGTCCCTATATTTGGTTTGTGTTGAAGTATAAGGGATAGCTGTCCCAATATTTGGTTTGTGTTGAAGCATAGGTTAAAGCTGTCCCAATATTTGGTTTGTGTGAATTATAGGGGATAGCTGTCCCAATATTTGGTTTGTGTTGAAGTATAGGGGATAGCTGTCCCAATATTTGGTTTATGTTGAAGTATAGGGGATAGCTGTCCCAATATTTGGTTTGCCTTATTGCATCTTATTTTACAACTGACACTCTAAATGATGCATCATTAAAGAAATCAACAAACAGGTAGGAACTCACCTGTAGTTCTCTGCCAGCGACCGGCGACGGTATTCAGAGATGACCCGCAGATTTTCCAAAAGCATTGTATGTTCCTTATCCGGGTGTTTAAGCATTCTGCTTCCCTGACCTCTCTGAACTTTTGCACTGTGGTCAAGGTCAAGTTCACCTTTTACAATGAACTCTGACGTAGATAACGATCAAAAGTCAGGAAAAGATAATCCGTAAGAACACATATCACGGTGCGAGATTGTCCTATCATATTTAATGTTCTCTGCCCGATATAACTTCAGCAGGCTGTGAAATGTCCAAATCTGGGGTAGAGACATCACGAAAGGTATTTTGAGAAAACATTGCATCATTTGATATATGCAGGTCGATCAGGCCAAGTAGGGCAGGTATTTAGTTGACATTCTGTCAATAACGAAACAAATATGTTTAACAACAAACAAGTGATGAAATATGATAGGTCACGAAAGTAAGTTTTAAAAATAACAAGAAAAACTGATAGAGTGGACTCTAGAGGGAAGGTGGCAATTAGGCAAATGTCAAATAAGTAATGGTGTCATGTGGGCCAGATTTCTGTCAATCTGGATATCATAGTTCCTGAGTGGGCAAGGTGGAGCAATTTGGCTGCATTCGTCTATACTTGGTGCATCCGTCGCTGTTCTGTTGCTGCAGGAAGGAAGTGACGTACACGGGAAATTCAAATACGGACATCAATGTTACATCGTCATTACCATCATCAAGTGCCGTGCTGGCTGACATGAAGACCTCTCTATAAATGTGCGTCATGTTCACTACCTTCCATAACATTCTCATGAGTTCTTCTTCCCCCTTTCCCCCTTTGTTTCTTTTATGTTTCTCCTTTACTTGATTATTCTAGCAGTTGCTTTTTTTTTGTTCCAGACACAGTTGCTTTTTTTTTTGTTCCAGACACAGTTGTTTTTTTTTTTTTTGTTCCAGACACAGTTGCTTTTTTTTTGTTCCAGACACAGTTGCTTTTTTTTTGTTCCAGACACAGTTGCTTTTTTTTTGTTCCAGACACAGTTGCTTTTTTTCTGTTCCAGACACAGTTGCTTTTTTTTGTTCCAGACACAGTTGCTTTTTTTTTGTTCCAGACACAGTTGCTTTTTTTTTTGGTCCAGACACAGTTGCTTTTTTTTGTTCCAGACACAGCTGCTTTTTTTTTGTTCCAGACACAGTTGCTTTTTTTTTGTTCCTGACACAGTTGCTTTTTTTTTTGTTCCAGACACAGTTGCTTTTTTTGTTCCAGACACAGTTGCTTTTTTTTGTTCCAGACACAGTTGCTTTTTTTTGTTCCAGACACAGTTGCTTTTTTTTTTGTTCCAGACACTGTTGCTTTTTTTTGGTTCCAGACACAGTTGCTTTTTTTTTGTTCCAGACACAGTTGCTTTTTTTTGTTCCAGACACAGTTGCTTTTTTTTGTTCCAGACACAGTTGCTTTTTTTTGTTCCAGACACAGTTGCTTTTTTTTGTTCCAGACACAGTTTGCTTTTTTTTGTTCCAGACACAGTTGCTTGTCATGATACTTCTGTAGATTTCCTCTATTGTGTCTTTCCTGGAGGTTAGATTACACAAACCCATCTTCTGTTAAATGTTCAAAGTGATGAAGAGAACTTTCATTTTTTTTAAAATGGAAAACAAAAAAACTTTGGTGATTAAATAATTGAATATTGCATCTCCCACAACTCTTTAGATTTGCCAGTGATCATTTGTTAGGGACATTAACTGCTAGGATATCATTTGATAGGGACATTAATTGCTAGGATATCATTTGTTAGGGACATTAATTGCTAGGATATCATTTGTTAGGGACATTAATTGCTAGGATATCATTTGTTAGGGACATTAATTGCTAGGATATCATTTGTTAGGGACATTAACTGTTAGGATATCATTTGTTAAGGACATTAACTGCTATGACATCATTTGTTAGGGACATTAACTGATAGGACATCATTTGTTAGGGACATTAACTGCTAGGACATCATTTGTTAGGGACATTAACTGCTAGAACATCATTTGTTAGGGACATTAACTGCTAGGACATCATTTGTTAGGGACATTAACCGCTAGGATATCATTTGTTAGGGAGATTAATTGCTAGGACATCATTTGTTAGGGACATTAACTACTAGGACATTATTTGTTAGGGACATTAACTGCTAGGACATCATTTGTTAGGGACATTAACTGCTAGGACATCATTTGTTAGGGACATTAACTGCTACGGCATCATTTGTTAGGAACATTAATTGCTAGGATATCATTTGTTAGGGACATTAACTGTTAGGACATCACATGTTAGGGACATTAACTGCTACGGCATCATTTGTTAGGAACATTAATTGCTAGGATATCATTTGTTAGGGACATTAACTGTTAGGACATCACTTGTTAGGGACATTAACTGCTAGAACATCATTTGTTAGGAACATTAATTGCTAGGATATCATTTGTAGGGACATTAACTGTTTGGATATCATTTGTTAGGAACATTAACTGCTAGGACATCATTTGTTAGGGACATTAACTGCTAGGACATCACTTGTTAGGGACATTAACTAGTAGGACATTTTTTGTTAGGAACATTAACTGTTAGGGTATAATTTGTTAGGGACATTAACTGTTAGGATATCATTTGTACATAAATATTAACTTGAATTTCTAATTGCTCGTTTTGTGCCCGATGTCACAAAATGAAACCACTCCCATAAAATATCCTTTGTTTTAAGAATAATAGGAATGTGTCAGGCTCGGAACATCTTCTTCTATAAAAGCTGAAAAATTGACAAGTTTATTACCAAAATGTCAATTTAAAATAAAAACAAACAGCCGTCTAGATGCTCTCTTATCTGTTTACATGACCGCAAGGGTATGACTGTCTGTTTACATGAGCACAAGGGTATGACTGTTTCCATCTTCTGCTGGTGCCAAGCTTTCGTTCTCCTTGATCAAGCTTCCGTTCTCCTTGATCAAGCTTTCGTTCTCCTTGATCAAGCTTTCGTTCTCCTTGATCAAGCTTCCGTTCTCCTTGATTAAGCTTTCGTTCTCCTTGATCAAGCTTTCGTTCTCCTTGATCAAGCTTCCGTTCTCCTTGATCAAGCTTTCGCTCTCCTTGATCAAGCTTTCGCTCTCCTTGATCAAGCTTCCGTTCTCCTTGATCAAGCTTCCGTTCTCCTTGATCAAGCTTCCGTTCTCATTGACAAATTATCTCTTTGAACGTGTTCATTACTCTGCTTAAGCAGCTTTCATCACGTTAAACTACCTTCCTATTACCTCTAGACATGTTCTTATCTGTTTCTGTTTGTCCACTGTTAACGTCCAACGTTACCATATCTCGCTTACAACATCAGTAAAAGTATAGTAAATAGTCCCGTCACGCCAATTGGTGTATAGGGAATATGGTTTAAGTGACCATAAATTTTACAGACCTTCAGCACATGATTTCGGGGTAACCGAAACCCGTGCCGCTTTACTTTCCCAGAAAAAATCCGGTACCAATTTAAGGCTAGGTGAAACCGGAATTCGTCGGTTGGGATCGAACCCTACCCCTTGTCCTTTGTAGTCCAGTTCACTAATAACTGAGCTATCGCGGCTCACTAACGTCATAACTGACACTCAAAATTGCTACATGTTGTTCTGTTTTTGCAGAGACGAGCCTTGTCGCTTAACACGTTTCGGGTGCATTTTTCTATTTAAATGTTTGTTTTCAAGGAAATTGGAGATGGAGTGACAGTGAGCTCTCTTTTCAATGTAAGTCATTTGGAATCGTCGTCTGTGTCGCCGACTAGTGGTGTACGGAAGGAGATTCTTGTCAAGAGAATTTGCTAACACGCTTTGGCGGTATACTGGTGACATGTGGTGGTGGAGCTGATAATGGGATCTCGCGACTGCACTAAAACTGATTCCGTGAACAGAAGAGTGTCATGTCTGTCGCTAAATATCGACAGCCAACTCTAATTCTTAATGACATTATTAGTTTCTTCATATTTCATGATTACTCTCTTGATCGATAATTTTGTTCCAGCTATTCTATACGTCAACTCTACAATGAGTGTCGCAAAGTTGCATGAAAACTATGTATCTAGCAATGAACATTACACATAATGTATCCTAGCAATGAACATTACACATAATGTATCCTAGCAATGAACATTACACATAATGTATCCTAACAATGAACATTACACATAATGTATCATAGCAATGAACATTACACATAATGTATCCTAGCAATGAACATTACACGTAATGTATCCTAACAATGAACATTACACATAATGTATCCTAACAATGAACATTACACAAAATGTATCCTAGCAATGAACATTACGCATAATGTATCCTAACAATGAACATTACACATAATGTATCCTAGCAATGAACATTACAAATTTTAAAGATTGTACAAATCTTTTAAACTGCTATGAGAAAAATAAATGAAAAATAATTAGAATAAAAAGAAGAGTAATAAGTGTTATCGATGAAATATACATTCATTTCTGACCTATGGAAGTGAATCATGGACAGTAGATTAAGAAATAAAAAGACGATTGGGGGCCATAGAGATGAGATTTCTCAGAACAATTTTGAAAGTTCCCTGAACAGCTAAGAAGAGTGACGAGAGCATTCTCAGAGAGGCCAACACAAAAAGGGAGCTCATAGGAAACAGGAGAAAGAAACAATCAACATTTTAGGGCACATCATGAGAAGAGGAAAGTTGGTATACTTAGTTAAAACTGGCAAAATAGAGGGAAAGGGAAATCAAGGACGACAAAGAGAGAAAATACTAGATAGCTTAGTGCCATGGCATGGAAAACAGTCAAGAACAGAACTGATACGATGCACTGTAGATAGAAGATTGTGGAGGGACATGATCGCCTACACCAACCGATATGGCGAATTTTGATGATGATGATGATGATGTGTACGTTCTGCTATTAGAACTGAGAAAAGAATAGACAGCAAGAAACAGTAATGATGTTGGTAATAAGGAAAAGTGACCAGATTGTCTTAGGGCGTATTGGAAATACGGTATAGTAGTTTCCAGGGTACACTGGGGCTTGCAGCAATATAGTCGCGGATAGACTAGCCGACAGTGTTAGTGTGGTCCTGACTATCTGAGAACATCGTCAAGTTTGTTGTGAATTCTCAATATGACAAGATGTGTGGGACAAGTGATCGCTCGTGAGAAATGGTGGAGCTGATATGGGGTTATACAGACTGTAATGAAACTGAGTCCATGAGTAGAATCAAATCAGCACTTAGTAAACATTTCACCATAGCATGCACAATAAAGTAATACTAGAAAAGACATTTGATAATAAGAGAATTGATACACCAATAAGAAGAGAGCAATCGATGAGCGTTGAGTGTTTTGTCATTCACACAGTGTAATCTGAAGTATGCCAGCTACCAGCTCCGACAGTAAAGTATGTATTATTTAGTTATTTGTTATTTATGCTTGGCACATATCGACAATGGTAATAGAAGGTATTAATGGCTGTAGACAGTTCAGCATGTCATGTATACTTTCATTATTGTTTGTTTGAATAGTCCAGCGTATAAAATGGGCATTCAGATTTAGCAAACAGCAGCTAGTGGTTCAAAGCCTGATAGTTATCTTTCTCGAGGCTCATCATCATCATCGAGTGCGTTCTCCGCAACGAAGGTTGGCTACCATGGAGCGCCATTCTGCTCTGTCTCTTGCTCTGATGGTGCAGGTTGTCATAGGCTGGTTTGTCCATCTTTGATGTTACTGGTCCACGTAAGTCTTGGTCTGCCTCTGCCTCTTTTACCTTGTATTTTCTCCTCCAGAAATACTTTTAGTAAGCTGTTGTGTCTTTTAACATGGCCCAAAGATCGCATTTGTCTTGTTTGAATTGTGCTTAAGTAGTTCTCTTTTCATTTTTAGTTGTTTTTAAGACTTCATCGTTTGTTTTCTTTTCCTTCCATCCAATTCTACCTATTCTTCTATAAATTCACACTTCAAAGGCTTCAATTCTCTGTTCTGTTTTCTATCTCGAGGTTAGCGAATCAAATTTGACCAAGACTTCATCATCGTCTTGGTGTGGCTCCAAAAGTAGACTGCTTAGCTTTGCCACTCAGTTGGAAATTGAAGTAAAAATTAAACTCGATCCAAAAACGATTGGAAGAAAGTCGAATGTATCGGGCCCAGTGGCACAAATGTTGCTGCCCTACTACGACAGGGCATATGAAACGTTTTGTAAAGAAGAAATAATAACAAGGATAAATATAACTGGTTGAGACCAGCAGACATTTATCTCTGTCTAACGAAACACGTCACATCACCCGCTACAAGAAATTAGCAAACCAAATACTTATTTCGTCGACCAAATTCTCACTTTGTCTTCCTTCCGTCCTTCCTTCCTTCCTTCCTTCCTTCCTTCCTTCCTTCCTTCCTTCCTTCCTTCCTTCCTTCCTTCCTTCCTTCCTTCCTTCCTTTCCTGTCCTTCCTCCATTAATTTTTTTCTTTCTTTCCATCCATCCATCCATCCATCCATCCATCCTTCCGTTATTTCTTTCTTTCTTCCTTCCCTCCCTTCTTCCCTTCATCCTTCCTTCCACCCTGTCTTCGTTCCTAGATCCTTCCTCTCTCATTCTTACCCATCTGTCCCTACTATCTCAAATATCTAATCTTATGTATCTATTTTCAAAACATTTTTCCCTATTTGTTGATTATACTTTGTTCCTTTCTTTATATTTGGTTTTATTTTTAATTTTAACACACCAGTTTTGTCTAGCTCCCCCCTCTCTCTCTCTCCTCCCCCTACTCTTTCTTCCCTCTCCATTTCCCGATTTCTCTTCCCCCTCTCTTCCCATGCTTTCACTTTCCCCAATCTTTCTCTCCCCCTCTTTCTTTCCTCCTCTCTCCCTTTCTCTCCTCCTCTTTCTGCCCTATTCTCTCCTCTCTTTTCCCTCGCCCTCATGCCCTTCTCTATTCCCCCTCTCTTTCTCTTTTCTCATCCCCCTATGTCGCCTTCTCTTATCCTCTCCTTCCTCTCTCTTTCTCTCTCTTCCTGTCTCTTTACTATCGCTCACATCTCCATATGCTCTCTCTCTCACTATATATATATATATATATATATATATATATATATTGTGTGTGTGCAAATAAAGGTGGTTCACATCCTACAAGTGGTAGATTCACTCCCCCAGCAGAGACCATTACGATGCAGACAAGATGTTCCACGTCGGCCACAAGGACTCCCCAGCACCGCTCCCCTCTATAGCGCCACTCGACGTTATCAAACCACACAAAGCGCCACGTCACCGCCCGGATGCCCATCTTGAGCTAGATCAGACACAAATCAAATCAGCTTTCATCCCAAATAATTCATGTCGTGTCTAGAAAAAAAATCCAAACAAAGACATCAATAAAGCAATGGAGCAGGTTGTATTGTGGTGAAATGCTGAAGGTCGGTGTATGCGCATACTTTATATGCATGTCTCTACAAGAAGCACCGTCTAGCCCCGATATTATAATAAAAATAGATTTAATAATAATTAAATAAACATGCACATATATTGTCAATGTTATTGTCTTGTTTGAAGATGGTGTAGCGGTGTTTGCTGATTGGATGCCTGGTCCAGGCTAGAACATTCTGTTTAATTTGTGGTTGTGTGTGTTTTCTATCGACGTCACAAGAAAATATTCATCTTTTTCTCGTCATAACGAGAATGGAGAAGCTGGAATATGTTGCGATCATTATCAAGTGCAATGCCTTCTGGCGTGTGCGATCATGTCTCAACACAAATTTTGATATCGACAGTTATTTATCATTTCTGTTGTTGATCTTCTGCCAGGCCATTCTCTTAAGCTGTCTGGTATCTTTTTCTTTGCTTCCCTCTATCTCTTTGTCCCTCAATTTTTCCAGATATTACAATATATTCCAGTTGTTCTCTTCTCATCACATGGCTAAAACATAATGATTGTTTCTTCCTAACATTGAAAATTAGCTCTCTTTTTGCTTTGGCCTCTTTCATAACTTTTTCATTACTCTTCTTAGCTGTCCATGGTATTCTTAACATTCTTCAGTAAAACAACATTTTTACAGCCTCCTGTGATTTTCTTGTCTGTTGTCCTATTGTCCATGATTCACATACATATGTTAAGACTGGCTCAATATAACATTTAAGAACTCTTTTTCTTGTTTCTATTGTCAAAAATAGATTTCACAGTATTTTCCTCAGTTTTGTTGTTGAGAAGCTGCTTTTGCCTGAACCATTCTGCACCTCATCTCTGTTGTACATCTACCATCTCACCTCTGTTGTACATCTACCATCTCACCTCTGTTGTACATCTACCATCTCATCTCTGCTGTACATCTAGCGTCTATCAATGTTCGCAGATATTTAAATTTACTGCGACAAAGGGAGAAATTGAGAGAAAAAATAGAAGAAGATAGAGAGAAATAGTATAAGGCAATTTCCGAGAGTGGATTTTTTAGGAAGCAAACAAACAGAACTGATAATCAATTGTAGAGATGGAAAGTTGTGAAGGGTTATGGTCGCCTACACTAACAGGCAATGTACTTGATGATAACGATTGGGGGGGGGGGAGGTGTTTTCTAGACGTAGGACGTCAGCTTCATGTCAGGAAGGACTGGAGTATAAAGCTCATCGGAAGTGGTTGTGATTTTGCAAAATTCTTCTTCTTCTATCTTTTCAGCTCCCTGTGGAGCATAGGTCTTCAACAAACACTTTCCAAGCCGTTCTGTTTCTTGCCATAAGATCATTCCATGTTTTCCCCATCATCTTCATCTCTGCTTCTGTCTGTCTTCTCCAAGAATTTCTTGGTCTTCCTCTTTGTCTTTTCCCTGGGGATTCCAAAAAAGCGCATGTTCTGTAATACTCTCAGTTGGTTTCCGCAGTGTGTGTTCTATCAAGCGCCATCGTCTTCGCTGTATCTCTATACCCACTGGTATTTGACTGGTACATTTTCATAATTCTATATTAGTGATTTTGTCCTGCCATTTTCATCCTTTTATTCTGCCTAAACATTCATTAATGAAAGTCTGGAATTAATGAAGTTCTTCATGATTGTCAATGTTGTTGTTCTCCATGTTTCACAGTCACATAATAGGACTGAATTAACATTGGAGTTAAAAAATTTTATTTTTGTATTTAACCTAATTTCTTTGGACTTCCATATGTTTACCAGTGCAACAAAAGCTCCTTTTGTTTTTACTATCCTTATTTTGGTATCATTTTCCGTTCCTCCCACCGTATCTATATTACTGCCCATATACATGCAAGATCGTACGTCTAGTAGAGGTATTTCTCTTAATTAAGTTTCCTGTCAGGAAGGACTGGGGTATGAAGCTCACCAGAAGCGGTTGTGATTTTGCAAAATTAGGAAAAATTAATTCGTGGCTTTATGCGACCACGTGAATTAACTTGAACTCTTGGGTCAGAAGATCCGGTGTCTAGTCCTCTCTGATAACGGCAATAAATAAAAAGGAGGTCTCGTGTGCACTCGCGCACGTTAAATAACCCTGGATGTTAAGATCGGAAACAGCTGATCAAAAATGTGGCCGCTGTCGGTGAAAGTTGTCAGTGGAAACCAACCAACACCGTGGAGCTCTCGCGTGCTACGGAGTTCGTGAAAATAAAAAAAATTGTTGTGCACGTAGAATTGTGTCCAGAAGAATGTTTTGAATACCATGGACAGCTAAAAAAAATAATGAAATATTTCTGAAAGAGACCAAAGCAAAAAGAGAACTAATTTCCAATATTAGGAAGAAACAATAATCATTTTTGACCATGTAATGAGATGGAAAAAGCTGGAATATATTGCAAAAACCGGGAAAATCTGAGGGACGAAGCGATAGAGGGAGGCATAGATAAAAGATAAGAAAAAAAAATGTACCCCGTCCCGCCGTGTGTCGAATAGGGAATATGGTGTTGGTGACCATAAATTGTACAAAGAAACAAGAAAAAAAGAGTTATTAAATGTTATGTAGAGCCAGTCTTAACATATGGATACGAATCATGGACAATAGGACAACAGACAAGAAAATCACTGGAGTCTGTAGAAATGTGATTTCACAAAAGAATGTTGAGAGTACCATGGACAGTTAAGAAGAGTAATGAAGATGTTCTGAGAGAGGTCTAAGCAAAAAGAGAGCTAATTTTCAATATTAGGAAAAAACAATCATAATTTTTTGGCCATGTAATGAGAAGAGAAAAACTGGAATATATTGTAACAACTGGAAAAATTGAGGGACGAAGAGATAGAGGGAAGCAAAGAGAAAACATAACAGACAGATTAAGAGAAAGGCTTGACAGAAGGCCAACAACAGAAATGATAAATAGCTGCCGAGATCGAAAGTTGTGGAGAGACATGATCACCTACGCCAGTAGGCCCGGTACTTGATGCTGATGATGATGACCATAAATTGTACAGACCTTCAGAACATAATTTTTGGGGTAATATGGTCGGTATTACGCACGTGCCGCTTTACATTCCCAGAAAAAAATCCGGTACCCATTTAAGGCTGGGTGAACCCGGAAGCCGTCGGTTGGGATCGAAGCCTACCTCTTTTCCTTTGTACTCCAGTTCACTAACCACTGTGCTATCGAGGCTCCTTCGTGCGTATGGGCCAGGATTTTTCTCGAGATTTTTTAGGAGGATATTGGAGCAGGTACGGATTCCTCTTGTATGCAGTGATGATGATCCTATCAACAACAGACAATGATGATGATCCTATCAACAACAGACAATGATGATGATCCTATCAACAACAAACAATGATAATGATCCCATCAACAACAAACAATGATGATGATCCTATCAACAACAAACAATGATAATGATCCCATCAACAACAAACAATGATGATGATCCTATCAACAACAAACAATGATGATGATCCTATCAACAACAAACAATGGTGATGATCCTATCAACAACAAACAATGATGATGATCCCATCAACAACAAACAATGATGATGATCCTATCAACAACAAACAATGATGATGATCCTATCAACAACAAACAATGATGATGATCCTATCAACAACAAACAATGATGATGATCCTATCAACAACAAACAATGATGATGATCCTATCAACAACAAACAATGATGATGATCCTATCAACAACAAACAGTGATGATGATCCTATCAACAACAAACAATGATGATGATCCTATCAACAACAAACAATGATGATGATCCTATCAACAACAAACAATGATGATGATCCTATCAACAACAAACAATGATGATGATCCTATCAACAACAAACAATGATGATGATCCTATCAACAACAAACAATGATAATGATCCCATCAACAACAAACAATGATGATGATCCTATCAACAACAAACAATGATGATGATCCTATCAACAACAAACAATGATGATGATCCTATCAACAACAAACAATGATGATGATCCTATCAACAACAAACAATGATAATGATCCCATCAACAACAAACAATGATGATGATCCTATCAACAACAAACAATGATGATGATCCTATCAACAACAAACAATGATGATGATCCTATCAACAACAAACAATGATGATGATCCTATCAACAACAAACAATGATGATGATCCTATAAACAACAAACAATGATGATGATCCTATCAACAACAAACAGTGATGATGATCCTATCAACAACAAACAATGATGATGATCCTGTCAACAACAAACAATGATGATGATCCTATCAACAACAAACAGTGATGATGATCCTATCAACA
Source organism: Megaustenia siamemsis (assembly GCA_032433765.1). Classification (NCBI taxonomy): domain Eukaryota; kingdom Metazoa; phylum Mollusca; class Gastropoda; order Stylommatophora; family Ariophantidae; genus Megaustenia; species Megaustenia siamemsis. The sequence continues at coordinate 12,225,969 of JAVIAB010000160.1, read as the reverse complement.
ACAAACAGTGATGATGATCCTATCAACAACAAACAATGATGATGATCCTATCAACAACAAACAATGATGATGATCCTATCAACAACAAACAATGATGATGATCCTATCAACAACAAACAATGATGATGATCCTATCAACAACAGACAATGATGATGAGCCTATCAACAACAAACAATGATGATGATCCTATCAACAACAAACAATGATGATGATCCTATCAACAACAAACAGTGATGATGATCCTATCAACAACAAACAATGATGATGATCCTATCAACAACAAACAATGATGATGATGATTTTGATGAACAGAGCACAATACACATATTTTTCATAGTTTTTTTTTTTTGGTCTTACACATTTAGGGTAGCTATGAATCATTTTCATAGCGCTGTGCTTTTTTTACTTTAAAAGTCTGGTCGAATTATTGATCTCTCCGAGACTGGTCGATTTATGGATCTATCAGTCTGGTCGATGTAGTGATCTCTCAGAGTCTGGTTTGATTTATGGATCTCTCAGAGTATGGTCGATTTATGGATCTCTCAGAGTATGGTCGATTTATGGATCTCTCAGAGTATGGTCGATTTATGGATCTCTCAGAGTCTGGTCGATTTATGGATCTCTCAGTCTGGTCGATGTATGGATCTCTCAGAGTCTGGTCGATTTATGGATCTATCAGAGTCTGGTCGATGTATGGATCTCTCAGAGTCTGGTCGATTTATGGATCTCTCAGAGTCTGGTCGATTTATGGATCTCTCAGAGTCTGGTCGATTTATGGATCTCTCAGTCTGGTCGATGTATGGATCTCTCAGAGTCTGGTCGATTTATGGATCTCTCAGAGTCTGGTCGATTTATGGATCTCTCAGAGTCTGGTCGATTTATGGATCTCTCAGTCTGGTCGATGTATGGATCTCTCAGAGTCTGGTCGATTTATGGATCTCTCAGAGTCTGGTCGATGTATGGATCTCTCAGAGTCTGGTCGATGTATGGATCTCTCAGAGTCTGGTCGATTTATGGATCTCTCCGAGTCTGGTCGATTTATGGATCTCTCAGAGTTTGGTCGATTGATGGATCTCTCAGAGTCTGGTGGAATTGTGGATCCCCTCAGAGTCTTGTTCATTTCTGGGTCTCACCGAGTGTGGCCGGAGTCTGGATCTCCGGATTTTAATCGAATTATGGATCTCGCCGAAACTGGTCGAATTATGGATTCCTCATAGTCTGGTCCTTTGATTATTGTATCTACTTGGTTATAACTTTGGGATGACGTTAGTTAAAGTCTATAGTTATTTATTGTGCTGGTTATTATGTTGGTTATTATGTTGGTTATTATGGTTGTTATTATGGTTTTTATGGTCGGGATCTCTTCTGTAATTTATTTATGTATCCTCTGTTTGACATATGTTGATTTTCATGTTTAATAAAAGATGTCGGTTATTAATGAAATAAAATCATAATAAAATTGAGAAGCGCAACAATCAATATTTCAATATTTCTACTTCATTCTGTGTCTATTTTTTTGTATCGTAATTTCCTCGTTTTGTAATCATCGACTACTTTCTTCTTCCCACGTTAATCTCAGAAGTCTCACTAAAATTCTGACATTTTCTGCTAAATTCCATTATATTATTTTCCTCTCAGTACATCCAGTACTGAAACTGGCTGCTTCCGTCCATGTATTGTTAGTGATTTTATTACTTGTTCCATCAATATGCTTTGTTAGTGATATTTTCATACCCTCTCATTAACTATATTCTACGCAAGTCTTTCATGCTTCTCCTCGTTGTATTGTTCTCATTATGTCTGCGGTTCTTTGATATTTGAGAAGATGCTCATCAGTTTGTTAGAATTTGCATCTTCCATTTGTCAATGTTGACGTGATGGGGGGAGGGGGAGGTAGTGACCCTATGAGAAAGAGATTAAGATTGAGAATAAGGCAGGAGAGGAGCCGCGATGGCTCAGTGGTTAGTGAACTGGACTACATAGGTCAAGAGGTAGGGTTCGATCAATGAGACGGCTTCCGGGTTCACCCAGCTTTAAATGGGTACCGGATTTTTTTTTCTTTGAAAGTAAAGCGGCAAGGGCGTAATACCGACCACATTACATCACAAATCATGTGCAGAAGGTCTGTAAAAATTATGGTCACTAACAACGTATTCCCTATACGCCACTTGGCGTGACGGGGGTTCTTTACTTTTTTTCCATAAGTAGGAGGACATTAGAGATACACAGATTAATCTTGACTTTAATGTAAATAGAAGACATCAGAGACACACATATTAATCTTGACTTTAATGTAAATAGAAGACATCAGAGACACACATATTAATCTTGACTTTAATGTAAATAGAAGACATCAGAGACACAAATATTAATCTTGACTTTAATGTAAATAGAAGAAGTCAGAGATAAACAAATTAATCTTGACTTTAACGTAAATAGAAGATATCAGAGATACACATATTAATCTTGCCTTTAATGTAAATAGAAGACGTCAGAGATACACAAATTAATCTTGACTTTAACGTAAATAGAAGATATCAGAGATACACAAATTAATCTTGACTTTAACGTAAATAGAAGATATCAGAGATACACATATTAATCTTGCCTTTAATGTAAATAGAAGACGTCAGAGATACACAAATTAATCTTGACTTTAATGTAAATGGAAGACGTCAGAGATACACATATTAATCTTGCCTTTAATGTAAATAGAAGACGTCAGAGATACACAAATTAATCTTGACTTTAATGTAAATGGAAGGCGTCAGAGATACACACATTAATGTTGACTTTAATGTAAATAGAAGATATCAGAGGTACACAAATTAATCTTGACTTTAATGTAAATAGAGGAAATCAGAGACACATAACAACTGGAAAAATTGAGGGACGAAGAGATAGAGGGAAGCAAAGAGAAAAAATAACAGACAGCTTAAGAGAATGGCTTGGCAGAAGGTCAACAACAGAAATGATAAATAGCTGTCGAGATAGAAAGTTGTGGAGAGACATGATCACCTACACCAGTAGGCCGGTACTTGATGATGATGATGATGAGAAGACATCAGAGGCACACATATTAATGTTGACTTTAATGTAAATAGAAGACATCAGAGAGACACAGATTAATCTTGACTTATGCATGAGAAAAATAATCTGGACTTTAGTCAACAAATTATTTGTTACTTAGGCGTAAATAGAAAACATCAGAGACACATAACATAATCTTTACTTTTGAGTAAATAAAAGACTTCAGAGACATACGAAATAATCTTAACTTTTACGTAAATAGAGTATATCGGATACACGCAAACTAACCTTGACTTTTGCGTAAATATAGGATATACGATACTTAAAAATAATGTTATATCGTGTTATTTTAGGATCATCATTTCTGCACTCCAGGCACACCCATAGGACACAATTAATAGCGTCGCTAGCGTAGTTAATTTCTGCTTTAGCGTGTCTAGATTTAGAAAGGTAATGAGATCGTTGTGAAGCGACAAAGAGATTAGATGTTGTTCGATCATGTCCGTGATAGCGTCAAGCTTTGGTAAACTCGTATCCGTGAGAGTGCATGTATGTGCTAATATTCAATTATGGAAAATACACATTAATCCACTGTTAATGTGAACTTGTTTGCTATCGTCGCTTTCTTCATTCTTTTTATTTTACTGAAACTTAATCACTCATTGTTCACTGCTGTTTCTTGATGATAATTTAGTAATCTTGATAATTTTGTTGAGTGTAATTCTGCTATCGTACATTAACAGAGAGTTCATCGGTGCAATATAGAGCCCATTCTGTCCTATGGATGTGGATCATGAACAGTAGGTAAACAAATGAACAGACGATTAGAGGCCACAGAGATGGGATTTCTCAGAAGAATGTTGAAAGTTCCCCTGACAGCTAAAAAGACCAAACAAGGACATTCTCAAAGAGGCCAACACAAAAGGAAGTTCCTAAAACATAAGAAAGAAACAATGAACATTTTCGGGCACATCATGAGAAGAGAAAGGCGGGAATACCTGGTTACAACTGGCAAAATACAGGGAAAGAGAGATCACGAACGACAAAGAGAGAAGATACAAAATAGATTAGTGTCATGAATTAGAAAACAGTCAACAACAGAATTGATACGATGCACAGTGAATAAAGGATTATGGAAGCACACGATCGCCTACGTTCTATTTGCTGCTGTATTCTATGTACCTTCTTTCTTTGCGCGTCTGTTCCAGTGATTTGTGATTTCAAACGTCCACTTTTACTAGACATCATCATCAAAATGTGTTTCCAGTGCACCAATATTTTATTGATAACAAATATTTTATTGATAACAAATATTTTATTGATAACAAATATTTTCCAATAAAAAAGTAAAGAATGCAAACTAAGTTATCCTGCCAAGGGAAGATCATCGTGTTTAACATGACATCAATGACGGAAAATACGGTACTATGACAGTCTCATACTTAATTCATTATCATAATATACATGCACATATCATAATATACATGCACAATACGGATAGAGGCTTGCTTTTGTTTGTTTGTTATATCTGCTTGTCAGTCCGTTCGTCTCTCTTTTTATCTAGTTTATATACATGTCTTTCTACATGTCTGCATATATGCTTGTCTGTCTGACTGACTGTTACTTTTTTGGTTCATAGTTTTAGTTTGTCTGTTCTTACTACACGTCTGTCTTATCGACAATTCACCTGGGTCTCTCTGCCGATAGTATAGTAGTATCCGTCAGTCATAGTTGACTATGGTTTTTGCAGCGTCGTGTATTCTCTTTGGCAATGAATCTGTCTGACATATGGGGAGCCGTGATAGCTCAGTGGTTAGTGAACTGGACTACAAAGGACAAGAGGTCGGGTTCGATCCTGATCAGCTCCAGGTTCACCCAGCCTTAAGTGGGTACCGACATTTTTCTGGAAAAGTAAAGCGGCACGGGCGTAATACCGAACACATTACCCGAAAAATCATGTGCTGAAGGTCTGTAGAAATTATTGTCACTAACACCATATTCCCTATACGCCACCTGGCGTGACGGATCACTTTAATTTTTAACTTTTTATATACATATGTATGTGTGTGTTTGTGAGATTCTTTAATTGTTTGTCTTTCTCATTTCCTCCTTTTCCCTCACTCTCCCTCCCTCCCTCCCTCTCTCCCTTTCTCTCTCCCTCTCCTCCCTCTCTCTCACTCTCTCTCTCTCCATCTCTCTCTCTCACTCCCTCTCTCTCGCCCTTTCTCTCCCTCCATCTCACTCACCCTCTCTCTCTCCCTCCCTCTCTCTGCCTCTCTCTCCCTCCATCTCTCTCTCCCTCCATCTCTCTCCCTCTCTCTCCCTCCATCTCTCTCTCCCTCCCTCTCTCCCTCCCTCTCCCCTCTCTCTCTCTCTCCCTCTCCCTCTCCCCCTCTCCCCCTCCCTCCCTCTCCCCCTCTCCCTCCCTCTCTCTCTCCATCTCTCCCTCCCTCTCTCCCTCCCTCTCTCCCTCCCTCTCCCCCTCTCTCTTTCTTTCCCTCTCTCTCCATCTCTCCCTCCCTCTCTCCCTCCCTCTCCCTCCCTCCCCCTCTCTCTATCTCCCTCTCCCTCTCCCTCCCTCTCTCTCTCCATCTCTCTCTTACTAGTTCACATTTCGACGTTATATATTTCGTCTATTTCATTAACAAGTCTCGAGGTGACCCAATAGGATTTACAGCTCATTTCTAGCTCAGGCTAACCCACAGAACGCAGCCTGTGCCTCTCCTTCCCTCCTCACCCTCACACTTGCCGCACGACAACTGCTAATGGAGTCCGATCATCGATACCGGGGGAAGTGATTGACAAGGTCCAGCTTTTAGAGAGGAATGTCTGATGAGGCTCTCATAACAAACCTGGTGAAAGGCTTCATAACAAGAATATGTAGCCAACGTGTGAACACTGTTAGATTTGGTCACCGTGAACAACTGGGTAAGCAACTTACACACCTTCTTCTTCTTCTTCTTCCTTCCAACTCCCGGTGGAGCATAGGTCTTCAACAAACATCTCCAACTCCCCGTGGAACATAGGTCTTCAACAAACACCTCCAACTCCCCGTGGAACATAGGTCTTCAACAAACACCTCCAACTCCCGGTGGAACATAGGTCTTCAACAAACACCTCCAACTCCCGGTGGAACATAGGTCTTCAACAAACATCTACAACTCGCCGTCAAACATAGGTCTGCAACAAACATCTACAACTCCCCGTGGAACATAAGTCTTCAACAAACACCTCCAACTCCCGGTGGAACATAGGTCTTCAACAAACACCTCCAACTCCCGGTGGAACATAGGTCTTCAACAAACATCTACAACTCCCCGTGGAACATAGGTCTGCAACAAACACCTCCAACTCGCCGTGGAACATAGGTCTGCAACAAACATCTACAACTCCCCGTGGAACATAGGTCTTCAACAAACACCTCCAACTCCCGGTGGAACATAGGTCTTCAACAAACATCTACAACTCCCCGTGGAACATAGGTCTGCAACAAACACCTCCAACTCCCGGTGGAACATAGGTCTTCAACAAACATCTACAACTCCCCGTGGAACATAGGTCTGCAACAAACATCTCCAACTCGCCGTGGAACATAGGTCTGCAACAAACATCTACAACTCCCCGTGGAACATAGGTCTTCAACAAACATCTCCAACTCCCCGTGGAACATAGGTCTTCAACAAACATCTACAACTCCCCGTGGAACATAGGTCTGCAACAAACACCTCCAACTCCCCGTGGAACATAGGTCTTCAACAAACATCTCCAACTCCCCGTGGAACATAGGTCTTCAACAAACATCTACAACTCCCCGTGGAACATAGGTCTTCAACGAACATCTCCAACTCCCCGTGGAACAAAGGTCTTCAACAAACATCTCCAACTCCCCGTGGAACATAGGTCTTCAACAAACACCTCCAACTCCCTGTGGAACATAGGTCTTCAACAAACATTTTCAGTTCCCAGTGGAGTATAGGTCTACAAAAAATACTTTCAGCTCCCTGTTGAGCATACGTCTTCAAAAAACAAGTTCAGCTCCCAATGGAGTATAGGTCTTCAACTAACACTTTCAGATCCCTGTGGAGCAACGGTCTTCAATAAACATTTTCCAAACCATTCTTTTTTTTCTTGCCATTCTTTTGAGATCATTACATGCTTTACCCATCATCTTCATCTCTTTTTCCACCTATCTTCTCTGAGAATATTTTGGTTTTCCTCTTTGTCTCTTTTCCTGAGGATCTGTCGTGTAAAACTCTAAGTTGGCTTCCAGAGTATGTGCCCTATCCAGCGCCATCATCTTCGATGTATCTCTTTGTCAACTGGTATTTGACTGGAATTTTCCCACAGTCCTAAGCTAGAGATTTTCTCCTGCCATTACCATCCCTTTATTCTGCACAAGTCTCAATTAATAAAGGTCTGCATTTTCGTGATTACCAGTTTTATTGTTCTCCATGTTCCACAACCATGTAATAGGAGAACTTACGCCATACCACTGATACCTTGAAGTCAAGACCCAGGTGTACCTGCCCTCCTCCAATCCCTAAACTGTCAGGAAACTATAAAGTTGAAACATGACTCGACGAAGGGATGTAAATATATTGCCTCGTGCTGCACAACTAGTAACTATGTGTTTCTTCTCATCGTAGTCATATGAAATCGTTCCCTAACCCACAGGAAGATGTTAGTTCTCTGTTGTTGTTGTCACTGTTGCTGTTGTTGTTGTTGCTGTTGATGTTGTCACTGTTGCTGTTGTTGTTGTTGCTGTTGTTGTTGTCACTGTTGCTGTTGTTGTTATTGTTGTTGTTGTTGCTGTTGTTGTTGTCACTGTTGCTGTTGTTGTTGTTGCTGTTGTTGTTGTCACTGTTGTTGTTGTTGTTGCTGTTGTTGTTGTCACTGTTGCTGTTGTTGTTGTTGCTGTTGTTGTTGTCACTGTTGATGTTGTTGCTGTCTTGGGGGTTTTCCCTTTCTTGGCGAGGCAGAATCTGTTCAATCTCAGACTAAGCCTCCTAGGTTAACAACATCATCATCATCATCATCATCATCATCATCATCATTTTCCTCTCTAGCGGAAGACGTACATAGTGCGGAAGACGTACATAGTGCGGAAGACGTACATAGTGCGGAAGACGTACATAGTGCGGAAGACGTACATAGTGCGGAAGACGTACATAGTGCGGAAGACGTACATAGTGCGGAAGACGTACATAGTGCGGAAGACGTACATAGTGCGGAAGACGTACATAGTGCGGAAGACGTACATAGTGCGGAAGACGTACATAGTGCGGAAGACGTACATAGTGCGGAAGACGTACATAGTGCGGAAGACGTCCATAGTGCGGAAGTTCAAGTTCTCCACGATTAGCGATTGGCTGCTAGTTCTTGTAAGTCTTTATTGTTTCTTAGTTCATGGCTGACCCTTCCTTATTATTTATTCTACGTAGCGATTCCCATGGACTGCCTTGTAGCTTTTTTTTACCCGATGGTTTCCACTTGAATGCCTTAACTTTCTTCATTCATTCCCCGCACATGACCGACGTATCTCCAACTTCTTCTTCTTATGAAGTTCGACACGTATTCTTGTTTACATTCGTATCGTACGCTTTCACTCTAGGTTATATTAGACGATAATTGCTATCCAAAATAAGAAAACATTTTAACGCAAGCTCAATCACTTGGGCAATGGTTTCAATGGTAACTTCCGGAAGTTGTTAATATTTCAAAGATGGTCGTTACTTTACTGTTTCTGCAACATTGAATGTTGAGGTGGGGAAAAATTAAAAAATAGAAAAAAAATGGTATGTTAGAAGCTTTACGTGATTAGTGGACGACACAGATTAAACGACGTTTCGACCCATTAGGCCTTCAGCAGGAACAAACACAAAAAAACACACACACACGGATATGTAAGCAAAAATAATAACGAAACATCCAAAACAAAAATAATCGAAATATGTTAAAAAAAAATAAAAATGTCTTCCCTGTGTGTCAGGCCGAGGTCAAAATGAAAAGGAAATGGTAACCTGAGTGTGGTTGTCGTGAATGTGCAGAAATGTGCTCAAATTCACACAGAACCAGAAGAGTTCACACAGGGGTCAATTAATGTTGGGGTGGGGCATGTTGAGTTACAGATCTATTTAAATTAAATATCATTGAAGGTAAACAAGACATTTGAGTCTAATTTTCCTTTTTCAGTCACTAAATAATTGATTACATTTGCATTGTATATTTCACCTTGTCTTCCAGTGCGTCCGAATTTAGCAGTCCACTATTACTGCTATACTACTTCATTATTAATGCTATACTACTTCATTATTACTGCTATACTGCTTCAATATTACTGCTATACTAATTCATTATTACTGCTATACTGCTTCATTATTACTGCTATACTACTTCATTATTACTGCTATACTGCTTCAATATTACTGCTATACTAATTCATTATTACTGCTATACTGCTTCATTATTAATGCTATACTACTTCATTATTACTGCTATACTACTTCATTATTACTGCTATACTACTTCAATATTACTGCTATACTAATTCATTATTACTGCTATACTACTTCATTATTACTGCTATACTACTTCATTATTACTGCTATACTACTTCATTATTACTGCTATACTACGTCATTATTGCTGCTGTTTGCAATAGTGGTCATGTACCAGTAGTTGGAAAGATGAAAATAAAACTGCGGAAGACACAGAAACCCTAAAGAAGCATGAAATTAGAACTAAATATGCTTAGAGTAGATAGACAGATGAGTGATAAGTACAGTACGATAGTACAAAATAGGCATAATGCTATTGAGAAAATACAGGACATCGAGGAATTGTGGGAAATGCTCAAACATTCAGTTCAATAAACATCAAGAGAAGTAACACCAGTGATCAAAATAATCAACAAAAAGAAATGGATGACAGAAGAAATACTAGAACTAATGGACAAAGACGAAAACATAAGTAAGAAGAACGGATGTACAAAATATTGCACAAAAAGATCCAAAACAAATGCAGGAATGCAAAGGAAGGATGCATAAAGCAGTATGTGAAGAAATTAAAAACCAACAAAAGAAAGACACAAAATTTATGGACAATCAGATAAATGAATTAACAGAAAGAAAAGAAGTCAAAGTTACAGGATGTATGAAATTAAAGCAAGGAAATATAATAATGAGACAGGAGAAGATAATGGAAATTGGGACAGAATATATCGGTCAACTCTATGATGATGAAAGACCAAAGCTGAACAATTCAAACAAAGACACAGAAGCACCAATAATGCAGAGTGAAGTGGAGGATGAAATTCAACACATGAAAAGAGGCAAATCTCAAGGTCCCGACAAAAGACCAATCGAAGAAATAAATGCATTAAGAGAGCTGGGAGTACAAGCCATAACAAAACTACTCAATGACATACACAACGTATGACATATACCCGAAGATCTACTAAATCTATCTTTGCAACGATACCGAAGAAGTCAGATGCCACTGATTGTGGCCATCACACTACATCTCCACGCATCTCATGAGTCATATGACCACTATATGAATGAGAATAATCATGAGACGTTTAAGAAACAAATGAAACCAGAAATAAGTGATCATGAGAAACAATGTGGATTTGTATAAGGAAAGGGTACCAATAATGCAATATATATTCGGAGAACAGCTCAGTGGTTAGTGAACTGGACTACCACGGATAAGGGGTAGGGTTCGATCCCAACCGACGGCTTCCGGGTTCACCCATCCTTAAATGGGTACCGGATTTTTTTCTGGGAAAGTAAAGCAGCACGGGCGTAATACTGACCAGATTACCCCAAAAATCATGTGCTGAAGGTCTGTAAAATATATGGTCACTAACACCATATTTCCCTATACGCCACTTGGCGTGGCGGGTCACTAACGCCATATTTCCCTATACGCCACTTGGCGTGGCGGGTCACTAACACCATATTTCCCTATACGCCACTTGGCGTGACTTTACTTTACTTTTATATATTCGGAGAACATGGATAGAAAGAGCTATAGTGGTTACGAAAGATCTGTATATGTGCTTTATCGTCATCATCAAGTGCCGTTTCCACATGGAATGTTGGCTACCATGGAGCGCCATTCCGCTCTATCTCTTTCATTGATGGTACAGGTTATCATAGGCTGTCTTGTCCATCTTTTCATGTTACTCGTCAATGTTAGTTTTGGTCTGCCTCTGCCTCTATTACCCTGTATTTTCCCTTCCAATATTACTTTTAGTAGGCTGTTGTGTCTTTTAACATGCCCCAAAAATTTCATATTTTATCATTTCAAAAATTGTATAGACTATCAAAAGCATTTGACAAAGTAAAGCATGTGGAAATAATCAATATGCTGGAGAAATTAAACATTGATGGCAAGGATCTGCGAATCATAAAAAAAACATGTACTGGCAACAAACCTCAGCCATAAGAATTAGCAACCAAAAAGGACAGTTTCAGTCTTCAGAACAAGGAGTCATACAAGGCTGTGTTCTGTCGCCGGATTTGTTTTCACTTTACAGCGAAAATAGTAAGAAATTAATAGTAGATATAAAAGGAGTTGAAGTCAACGATCACAACATTAACAATTTAGGATATGCGCAATACACAGTCTTAATAGCAGAGAATGAACTACAAAAAAAAAATTAGGCATAATAGTAAAAGAAAGCAATAAGAAAGGTCTCAGTCTGAATAGTAAGAAAACATAAGCAATGGCCATATCGAAGAAACAATCGTCATTATCATGCAACACAACATTTAAAAAAACCAGGACAAATCTGAAATAAGTGCAACGTTTCAAATACTTGGGCACAACAATAACATCTGATGGGAGATGCACAACAGAAATAAAAAGCAGAATAACTCAGGCCAAAATAGCATTTCAGAAAATGAAAAATATCTTATGCAACAAATCTATGTCAATATAAGTGAGAAAGAGAGGTCATCGGTGCTATATAGAACCAATTCTAACCATCGAAAGCGAATCATTGATAGTAAACAAAAGAATTTAAAAGACGATTAGAGGCCACAGAGATGGGATTTCTCAGAAGAATGTTAAAAGTTCCCTGAACAGCTAAAAAGACCAATGAGGAAGTTCTCAAAGAAGCCAACACGAAAAGGGAACTCCTAAGAAACATCCGAAAGAAACAATGAACATTTTTCGGGCACATCATGAGAAGAGAAAAGTTGGAATACTTGGTTGCAACTGGCAAAATACAGGGAAAGAGAGATGACATGCAACAGAGAGAGAAAATACTAAATAGCTTGGTGTCATGTCATGGAAAACAGTCAACAACACAATTGATACGATGTAGGGTGGATAGAAGATTGTCGAAGGACATGGTCGCCTACACCAACCGGTATGGCACACGATGATGATGATTGATTCGCTTTTTGGATTTTTCTTGACCAACCTCCAAGACGGTTGGTGTTTGTACGTTGTCGGGGTGTGTAAGCTGTAAGGCAGGCTGGAGAGGAAAGTCTTGACACACACACACTAGTACGAGTATTGATCATGCCATGCGGCTGACTGTCTCAAGCCACAGTGTTGTTTCTATCCCTACCACGCCAACTGGAAAACAGATCAAATTTGCATGATCAATAGACATGGAGACAGAAGAGGAATACGAAATTAGTCTGACCAGACTAACGAGTGTTTCATACTAGAGTTTGTAACAGATTGTCATACTTATTGGGTGCAATGTTATAGTGGCGTAGCAAGGGGGAAGGCGTAGCATGGGGGGAGGCGTAGCAAGGGGGGAGGCGTAGCATGGAGGGGGAGGCGTAGCATGGAGGGAGGCGTAGCAAGGGGGGAGGCGTAGCATGGGGGGAGGCGTAGCATGGAGGGAGGCGTAGCATGGGGGGAGGCGTAGCATGGAAGGGGAGGCGTAGCATGGGGGGAGGCGTAGCATGGAGGGAGGCGTAGCATGGGGGGAGGCGTAGCATGGAGGGAGGCGTAGGATGGAGGGAGGCGTAGCATGGAAGGAGGCGTAGTATGGGGGCAGGCGTAGCATGGCTGGCGTAGAATGAGGGGCGTAGCATGGGGGAGGCGTAGCAAGAGGCAGGCGTAGCTTGGAGGGAGGCGTAGCATGGGGGGCGTAGTATGAAGGAAGGCGTAGCATGGAGAGAGGCGTAGCATGAAAGAGGCGTAGCATGGAGGGAGGCGTAGCATGGGGGAGGCGTAGCGTCGGGGAGACATAGCATTGGAGCGTAGCATGGGTGGCGCAGCATGGGGGAGGCGTAGCATGGAGGGAGGCGTAGCATGGGGGGAGGCGTAGCATAGAAGGGGAGGCGTAGCATGGGGGGAGGCGTAGCATGGAGGGAGGCGTAGCATGAAAGAGGCGTAGCATGGAGGGAGGCGTAGCATGGGGGAGGCGTAGCGTCGGGGAGACATAGCATTGGAGCGTAGCATGGGTGGCGCAGCATGGGGGAGGCGTAGCATGAGGGGGGCGTAGCATTGTGGAAGGCGTAGTATAGGGGGAGATGTAGCATGGGGGGGGAGGCGTAGCATGGAGGGAGACGTAGCATGGGGAGGCGTAGTATGGAGGGAGGCTTAGAATGGGGAGAGGCGTAGCATTGGGGGAGGCGTAGCACTGGGTGAGGCGTAGCATGAAGGGAGGCGTAGCATGGGGGAGGCGTGGCATGGAGGGAGGCGTAGCATGGGGGTCGTAGGATGAAGGGAGGCATAGCATGGTGGTAGGCATTGCATGAGGGACGCGTAGCATGGGGGGAGGAGTAGCATGAGGGAGGCAAGCATTGAGGGAGACATAGCATGGGGGGCGTAGCATGGGGTGGGCGTAGCATGTGGAGGCGTAGCATGGGCGGGTGTAGCATGGAAGGAGGCGTAGCATGGGGAAGGCGTAGCATGGGGGGCGTAGCATGTGGGGAGGCGTAGCATAGGGGGGCGTAGCATTGTTGTAGGCGTAGCATTGGGGAGATGTAGCATGGGGGGAGGCGTAGCATGGAGGTAGACATAGCATGGTGGAGGCGTAGTATGGAGGGAGGCGTGGCATGGGGAGAGGCGTAGCATTGGGGGAGGCGTAGCACTGGGTGATACGTAGCATGGAGGGAGGCGTAGCATGTGGAGAGGCGAAGCATTGGAGGAGGCCTAGCATTGTGGGAGGCGTAGCATGGATTGAGGCGTAGCATGTAGGGAGGCGTAGCATGAGGGGGGGGCAACGAAATGCTCCTAAATCTGGGACAGAACGCCAAGAGCCAGCTTCTAAGGATAATAAATGCTAGCTGGAAGAGATGTCATGTGCCGGCAATCTGGAAAGAAGCTATTATGGTGCCCATCCTCAAGCGTGGAAAAGACCCACTAGACCCAAGTAGTTATAGACCAATTAGCCTACTGAGCTGCCTGAGTAAACTCATGGAAATGCTGTTTAACAGAAGAGTTATGTGGTAATTGGAGACAAAACAACACAAATCGTACCACAACAAAGTGGCTTCCGTCAGCACAGATCAACTGAAGATCTGGTCACCTACATTGCACAGGAAATAGAGGATGATCTACAAGAAAAGAAACACACACTGGCAGTATGGGTCGACAAGGAGAAGGCTTTTTATAGGGTTTGGCGAGAGAGTTTATAGAACAAGCTTTTTAGACTTGGCATCCAGGGTCGTTTATTCAATTGGGTCTCTCAATACATTCAGGATAGAACGGCCAGGGGAACAAGTTCAAGGTCAACTAAGTAAGAAGGTCTCCATCGTACAAGGTGTCCCACAAGGCGGAGTCTTGTCTCCAACACTCTTTTTAATTTTCATAAATGACATCGTAATGGACATTCCACCCAGAATACACTCAGCAATATACGCAGATGATGCGTTATGGGTTCGCGAGGAAAGTATGTCGGTGGCTGGACCCAGGATGCAAGATGCCCTAGGGGAACTTGAAAAATGGACGAACAGCTTGTTCTTACCAATCAACGAAAATTAAAACTACTCTCTAAAAAACACACTCTCCGCAAACTTGAAGATAAAAGACCATACACTCCCTATTGACCAAAACCCAACATATCTTGGCGTCGCCATGAATCGCAGAATGACTTGAAAAAATCAGATAGAGAGAGCAAGGACAAAAGCCAGAAAACGAACAAATATTATGAAGAAATTGGCAGGAGCGGACTAGGGGACAGACAGCAATATTTTGAAAAGACTATACGTGGGAAGTGTCAGACCAGTACTAGAGTATGGAGTCACAGCCTGGGCTATGGCTTCCAAATCACACCTTAGCAAAATTAACAGAACACAGAACCTAGCTGCCCGTATCATCACTGGTGCTATGAAATCTACACCTATCAAGACTCTAGAAACAGTGACAGGTTTACAACCCCTAGATGACAGAGGGGTCACTAAAGTTTTGCAACAAGCGGAGAAATATACAAGGCTCCTTAGCCACCCCATGCACCAAAGAATATCTGGTTCCGGAATTGTACGACTAAAGAGGCGCAAGTTCGCGGCAACTGCCAATGAACTAACTACTGGAGACCCAGTACTTTCCAAACAATATCGAAACCCTTGGAACCATCTCATATGTCTCCTCATGGAAAGCATAAAATGCCAGAACTTAAGGAAAATATTACAGGAATCATGAAAAAAGGCACCCAATCAGACACTGAAAGAACACACGTAGCAGAAAAACACATACACGATACCTACCCACAGGACTCATGGTCCCACATATACACAGATGGCTCTGCTACAAATGCCACCAGAAATGGAGGGGGAGGTGTGTTCTTGACGCTGAATAACCAGGACGAGATCACCAAGTCAATAGCTACTGGAAAATTCTCAAACAACTTTAAAGCAGAAACTGAGGCCATCAGAGATGCTGCAACACTGGCTACTCAACACAAAAATAACATGCACAATAAATTGGTGATTCTGACTGATGCACTGTCAGTATTATCAGCTCTAAACGGCCCCAAGAACAATGAACTAGATGTAATGTAGTAATAACTTCCAGAGAGTAATCATTCAGTAGATACCATCACACTGTAATATACACGGGAACGAACGCGCAGACAAATTAGCTAAAGAGGAAACGGAGATTAACACAAGAGAACCATCCGCTCAGTTATGAAGCCAAATCCATCCTCAAGGGTCAGTTCCATGAAAAATGGAAACGAGAACACCCAAAGCATAACGAGAGTGACGGATACCACCAACTATCAAGGAGGGATCAAGTTTTCATACTTCGCCTACTCACTGGCCACAATAGAATGAGAAATCACATGTTCACCAAATTCAAAATAGGTACAACTAGCCTATGCCACTGTACACTGGACAATATGACTACAAAACATGTTCTACAGGATTGCTCCCAGTACACAGACCTGAGAAGAGCAATGTGGTGCACGCCCACCTCCCTGGAAGGAAAACTATATGGTGCAATCGATTCGCTTAAACAGACAGCTGACTTCATGAGAGATTCGGGAATCCACCTCTGATTGAGTCTTGATCGCAGAGAGAGAGAGAGAGAGTATAAGGGCATAGCATGGGGGTGTGGTTTTGGGAGCGTAGTTTGAAGTAGATTGGAGGCGTGGCTTGTGGGCGTAGCATGGAGGCGTGGCTTGTGGGTGTAGCATGGACGCGTGGCTTATGGGTGTAGCATGGAGGCGTGGCTTGTGGGCGTAACATTGGGGCGTGTTTGAATGTGTAGCATAGAACGTAGCATGGGGTCGGAGAACTATTCCTGTTATAATTCAGTTTTACGGTTTATTCCTCTTCTAATTGTTACTTTACATGCAAGCCGTGCCGATCCACACAAAAAACGCACATCTATGAATTGGACCTAAGCCGTTCAGTAGCTGATACACTAACAACTCAATCACCGTGGTTTCCGGACTCATCATCATCATTGAGTGCCGTCTCCGCATCTTCCGATAACCTGTTGATTAAAGTAAACTATAACTATCTTTCTTTCAGCCATTATGCAGGTCGGTACATATTTGTCCAAACTTTGGCACTATTTATATAGTACTCATCATCATTGAGAGGCCGTCTCTGCATCGACGGTTGGCTACCATGGAGCGCCATTCCGCTCTGTCTCTTGCTTTGATAGTGCAGGTAGTCATAGGCTGACCTGTCCATCTTTTTGACGTCACTCGCCAATGTTAGTCTTTACCTACCTCTACCTCTTTTATTGAGATATATTCTCAGATAATATTGAGAAGATGTAACATTTTGATATTCTTAGTTTTAGCCCTGGTGTTATTTGTTTTGATTTTAGTATATTTCTCATGACATTAAAATTACTTCTTAGTTTTAGCTCTGCTGTTATTTATTTTGATTTTAGTATATTTCTCATGACATTGAAATTACTTTTTGCCATACCTATTCTTTTGTGTATTTCAGTTGTACATTTTCCATCACTGGTTATAGTATGTCCCAGGTAGTTGTAGTTCTGAACTGTCTCCAGATGTACTCCTTCAACTTTAATATTTATTTGTAGCTCTTGAGAATTGTCTATGTTTATGATCGTAGTTTTAGTCTGTTTGATATTCATGTCTAGTCCATATTTTTTGCTTGTCATGTTTATTTCATTAAGTAATTGTTGTAGATCTTTAGGATTTTTTGCTAGTAATACACTACCATCAGCATATCTTAGGTTATTGATAATCTTTCCATTAATGTTTAGGCTTGGCATCTCTGAGATGCTTTTAAAGATTTGCTCTGTGTATATAGATTGAACAAGCTTGGTGATAGGATGCACCCCTGTTTTATTACACTTTTTATTTCAATAGGTGTAGAGTTTCCTATGTGATATTTTAATATTTATGTTTGCTCCCAGTATAAATTACATATTATTCGCATGTCTGTGTCATCTAGATGTATAACTTTTAGGCATTCTATACGTTGATTATGGTGTATTCTATCAAAAGCTTAGGTGTAGTCTATCAAGCAGGCATATATTGGTTTGTTTAATTCTGTATACTTTTCAAAAAACGTCCTCTTGCAGAATATGACTTCTTTCGTCCCACTGTTTTTCCTAAATCCAAATTGTTGTCCTTCTAATTAGATATTAATTTTATTCTCAATCATTCCATGTATAACTTTTAGCAATATTTTTTATTACATTGCACATTAGGCTTATTGTTGTAAAATCAATGCATTCAACTGCATCATTCTTTTTAGGCAATACAATGAACGTTGATATTTTTAGTCATTTTGTATGTATCCTGTATGGTATATGTCGTTGCATATGTATGTGATCACTTCAATGCCAAAATCTTATAGTGCCTTTATCAACTCTATTTGTATGTTGTCAGGACCTGCAACTTTTCCCTTTTTCAATGTTTGTACAGCTCTTTTCCACTTTAGATTTTAAGATTATATAGTCTGATGTACATTTTATAATTGGGTTCTATTCCATTTCGCCAATAAAATAATTCTGTTATGTATTCCTGCCATTTATTGGTAGTATCGTTTATTGTCTGTAAGCATTTTTCCTTTTTTCCTGGCAAAACATCCACTTTCTGTTGCTTTATTTATTTTTACTAGTCATTCTCTTTACTTCTATATGCATTCCTCTTAAATATTGTTTATTTTCCATATTTTCCATTTCTAGACATCTTTAGTTGAGCCAGTCATCGTTTTCCTTTTTGCACATCTAGCTTATTTTAATTATCTATTTTGTTGTATTGGGTAGTGTTCTTCGCTTGTCTTCTTTTTTTTCCATTTTTTTCCAGGACGGCATCATTCATTCATTTTCGTTTGTTGTTCTTTTCTTTGTTAGGTAAGATGTCACATGTTTCTTGTATGCTTTCCTTTATGCCTTGCCATTTATTTAACTTTTTCATCAGGATTTTCTCTTCTGTACTGCTCAATCCATTTTTTCTAGCATCTTCTGGTATGTGTTCTTACTTGTATTATATAAGTATCTTTAACATCTTTTTTTTATTTAAAGTTATTTCTATTGATATTGTTGTTGAATTAGTGTTTTGTTTGTTTCTCTTTAGTTTTGACTTTAATTTTAATCATTACAGGATTGTGATCTAAGTTAATATCTGCTCCTGTTTATGTTTTGGCTTTCTTGACGCTGTTACGTAACCTATCTTTTATCATTATGTAATCTATTTGATTCCTCTTCTTATCTCCAGGGCTTTTCCATGTGTATAGTTTCCTTTTTCCTTGCTCAAAGAAGGTGTTACATATTATCAGCCTGTTTTCTTCACAGAATTGTATTAATCTTTTTCCTCTGTCATTTTTTCCCTTAAACCATGATTTCCTATAATGGTCATATATCTACCTTTTCGTACTTTAGCATTCATATCACTATTATAATCAGGATGTCTGAAGATTTCACTTGCTTCATAACTGTGTTTAGATCTTCAGAGTATGCCTCTATTTGTTCATCTGTATAATCTTGTGTAGGTGCGGCGTACGTCTGTATTATTGCTATGTCGAATGATTTTGCTTTCATTTTTAGTAGCATATTTCCATCGTACGTCCAGTTAATACTTATATATTTTTGCAGCTTTCTTTTCATTTGTATTACTCAACTTTGAGGTCATGTTGTATTGCCTGAGTATATAAATGTATATTTTTCATCCTCTATGTACTCACATTCTTACCATCTTGTCTCTGATATGCCTCTTGCGTACCACACACTTTGCTGTTTTCGCTTGCTTCCTGAGCCGTTGATCATTTCTGATTATTCCGTCGCATCTACCATCACAGACTTTGTACATTCGGGGTGGGCATTCCCACAAGGCGCCATTGTTGTCAAAATAGATGTTTGCCTGTCGAACCGCGAATACACGTTGTCCTATCGATGATAGGTAAACACATCAACACAAGAAAAGTAAATCGTATTACACTGACATATCGATAAAGTTCGCAGTCTACAGAAGTAAACATAACTACAATGGGGAATAGCAGCACATTATTTCACTAACAGACTGTCTCGCAAAACAGAAATATAACATCAACATAAAGTTAGAAGGCAGACATCTAAAACAAGTAGGGGAATTTAAATACAAAGGAAGTTTAGTGACAAACGACAATTCACAAACAACAGAGATAGATTTAAGATCCAACAAAGCTTGTCAAATAATTGGACAGCTATCACCACCATTGTCCAACAAGGAAATAACACAAAAGAGGCAAAACGGGCACTCTACAATACAATATGTGTACCAACGTTTAGCTACCAATGCCAGTCCTGGACTCGAGATGCAAGAACAATTAGAAAAATAACCTCTGCCAAAATTGAATGTTTTAGGCGAATGACAGGATACAGCCTGAGAGATAAGATCAGAAACGAAGAAATGAGCAAAAAAAGAATTGAGAATAAAAGCTAGGAATAATTCCTGCAATAGAGTATATAAAGAAGCAACAGATAAAATTGTTTGACGGTGTAATAAGGTAGAAAGATTAAAACACAACACAATGAGCCTTCAATAAGCTTTGCAAGAAAATCAGATCAAAGGGTCGACCACAAAAGAAGATGGATCGATGGAGTGTAAACACTAGGAAACATAACAACACTAGAGGCGAACAAAAAGGCGAAAAACCGCAAAGTGTATCTCACCTCGACGCTGAAAGGACGAAAAACCGCAAAGTGTATCCCACCTCGACCGTGAAAGGAAAAGAAGGAAAGCAGAAGAATGAGAAAAAAGTCTTGTGAATGTTATTAATATCAATTGTCACATGTCAAGAGAGAAACAGTAGAGACAAAAAGAAAAGTAACAAGGACGAGTGAGGAATCACGAATCGAGCTGTCGCTCAGAAATGTGCATCCAACTTGGTAACTCAACTTGGTCACTTACCTTCTCTACATTTCCTAAAACATATTTATTTCTGGATGTGCTTATTGTTCGTTCTTTAAACGTGTCTTCGGCTCCGCAGTTTTATCATCATTGAAGGGAAACGTTGAGTTAGTTACTTGGATCTGTTGTTTGATATCATTCTTCTTCTACTTTTGCGATTATGGCGTCATTCAGACTGAGACTCCAGACTCTCTTATGAAGGCAGCTGTTTAAGTGATTCGGTTGCCTCATATAGTTTCTCTTCCAGGAAGGTGGGTGTGGACCACATTGACCTCCCCAGATCTGTGTAGTGGCGGCAATCCTGTAGAACGTGTTTTGTTGTCATGTTATCCATGGTACAGTGGCACTGACTGGTAGTTCCTATTTTGAGTTTGGTAAACATGTGGTTTCTCATTCTGTTGTGGCCAGTGCGTAGGCGAAGTATGATGACTTGATCCCTCCTTGATAGTTGGAGGTATCCATCCCTCTCGTTATATTTTGGGTGTTCTTGTTTCCATTTTTCATGATACTGGCCTTTGATGATGTGTTTGGCTTCATCGTAACTGACCAGATGGTTCTCTTGTGGTAATCTCCCTCCCTTTTAGCTAGATTGTCTGGGTACTCGTTTCCTTGTATATTACAGTGTGATGGTATCCACTGGATGACCACCACTCTGGTAGTTCTAACTTAATTGGTCTAGGGTTCTTCTCATGTCATCTAGCTCGCTGTTTGATATTAACCCATTATCAAAGGCAGCCCAAATTATAACAACTTAGACTTTGTATCAGAGCTTGCAGTTTCCGATTCCATACCGAAGTGTGTTAGACATGCAATTTTGAACAATTAAGGCACGTTTGCTGTTGATCTTAGTCTCGTGTTATTTCCTATTACTTTTGTTAACCCAGAACATGTTGTAGATGCCATTTCAGTTCATAACTCCGTCACTGTTTAGATCAGTCTTTGCTGTTCGTCATTGGAATTATTTTTTAAAACTGGTTCTATTTTCTTTGTTATACCTGAGGAATGAGTGTGTCAGGTCAGGTAATTTTACCTGCTACTGTATGCAGTAAACAGTACAACCTGTGGCTGCCCTGCTGCCTTGCCGGTAAGCTCGGGAGAGTAAAAGGCTAAGGGAGGGTACCCTGAAGTAAAACAGCCCCACTGCCTTGTGAGTGAGACTTTTTAGTCAAAGGCTAGCGGAGCCAACCGTAAACAAACCGACGGAAGGCAACAGAAAACCACCGTCGTAACTTCTTTGTACAATCATGAATCGCCACAAGTAATGAAAATGTTCTGAGAGAGGTCAAAGCAAAAAGAGAGCTAATTTCCAATATTAGGAAGAAACAATCATCATTTTTTGGCCATGTAATGAGAAGAGAACAACTGAAATATATTGTAACAACTGGAAAAATTGAGGGACGAAAAGATAGAGGGAAGCAAAGAGAAAAAGTACCAGACAGCTTAAGAGAATGTCTTGGCAGAAGGTCAACAGTAGAAATTATAAATAACTGTCGTGATCGAAGTTTGTGGAGAGACATGATCACCTACGCCAGCATGCCCGGTACTTGATGATAATGACATTACAACCATGAATGATATCACCATTAATTAAGGCTACACCACGGCCTTTGGTGATATCACAATTAATTCAAACTATAGGAGAAACAAAAGGATGTGGTATTTCCTTTAATGCCGTCTTCTCTTTCGTTTTGTCCTTCTTTAACCATGAATCATTAAACTCATTTCGTTGTTCATTCCCTATCTCCTTCAACATCATATTTACTTTGCTTTTCTTATTATTATTTAATTTTTCATATTTTTTTAAAAATTGTTATTTTAAATATCTTCTTTCTGTCTGTTTTGTGTATGCTTCTTCCGCTACTTTCGCTTTATTTCCTCTTTACTTCATTCTTTGCCTCCATCAACTTTTCATAACCTTTCACATTTTTCAATTCTTCCTATTTCTCTTTCATTCTCTTCCCATCCATGTTTTAATACTTTCTTTGCCCTTTTTAAATCTGTCAATATCTTATTATCTCCCGCAAATCCTTTCTTTATTTCCTGGTGGCTTATTCTTTGATACATGTTTTATTTTATTTTTCTTATTCACATCGTACAGATATACCACTGACAGTGCCTACGTGGACTTTAAGAGCAAAAGAAAAATTAAAAACAATGGAAATGAGATCCTGAGAAGATTATTGAACGTGAAAGATGAAACAAAAAACTAATAACAGAGAAACAGAACCATATATGACATAATGAATGAGAGTTTTGGTTAAACTAGAACTGGATCGTTAGAAAAAAAAACAAAAGATCAAAGGAGTTAGTCAAGTAACTCGATGCACACCGGACTTCTCAAAGAATATTTGCTGGAACCAGTTTTATTGGAGTTGAGGATTCACCATATTCGCTCCGCCAACTGTCCCAACATTTCTCTAATCGTATGCAGATTGATATTCCCTGTAAGGTACTAATTGTAGATACATCTGCTTTTCTCACTAAGCACTCTTAATCGACCAGATCCCATTTTCCACCTTTAGACTTCTCAATCTCTCAATATATACATCCTTGTCCCACCCATCCTCCTCATCTTCTCCTAAGAAGTGAAAAATAAACTTGACGATGTCCTCTTTGTCCAGAGTAAGGAGACAGTGCCAGAGCTGGTAGCGAGCTTATCGACTCTTTCATTGCGATGCACACCAGCGTGCCCTGGACAGTACGCCAAGTTTAACGCACTTACCTATCATCAAGGCCAGCTCCTTGTCGTGGGGATGGGGCTTAACAGTCACCAGGGACTGAAAACTAAGACTGGCCAGGCCTTCCTACAACCGAGCAAGACCACAGTCTGCTCTAGCAAGTTCAAGTGCTGAAGTCGGAGGCAACCAGCCAAAAGGCGCACAACAATCAGGATGCCACGCACTCAACGCAAATGGAAGTATGTCTATAACCGCAAATTAATATGGCACTCGCCCTGTGATGGACACTCAGGCAGGTGCAACGCCGGGCCCTCAGCCTCGTAAGGGCCCAACCTCTATTACTGGATGTCCTTCTCAACCGCTCTGTGGAGTCAGGGGCGAGAGAATAGAGCTACTGGCCAATCCAAAATAAGACCACTCAAAATAATAAAATTCATACAGGAAACGACATTGCTGATATAGACAATAATTCGAGCGAACGAAAGATAGATAGATAGAACGAACTCACTATAGAGACATGCAAGAGCTGCATCCACTCCTGTCGCATACACTGTCTGTCAATCTTCTGTAGCATACTTTGCTAGTTACTCACTAAGGCTGCGTGAATCACGCTCTGTGTAACCAACTATGTTATCGCCACCGTTGCCGCTTCTATCTTTATTCTCATTCTGGACAACGTAATGATCCACTTGCCAGATTCCCTAGCCACTTTTCTGCCATGTTGGCATGCCACAAAACCCCAACCAAAACGATGTCGTTACATCATCAAGCGCTATACATTTTTAAAAATATGACGATCATCATTTTCAGGAGGACGTGAACTTCCGGTCAGTATGGTGGATAGGCGGCAGGAACCATTGAAGGCTATGTATGAAAGTGTTCCTTGTTGCAGTTTCCTCATATTCCAAGTCCGGATTGTTGCAAGAGCTACTGAGTTAGGTGCTCTGTGCACACCGTGAGCTGTGTGTCTCATCCGTTTTGATCATGTTTCGATATTCCAATTGTTTACGATGAATGATGATATCGTATGACAAGGGAACAGTTGGCTGTGTTCACTTTCTGTGTGGTTCCCCTTATGTCTTTTGACGTGTGCTGAGACTGCTATGATGGGGAATACTGCTAACTTTCTTTTTTTGGGATATGAGTTAGTAATTCGGATGATTCCACTGGCACGGTCGATTGAGCAATTATGGATTTTAATTAGTTGCAGTGATACCGGGACCTTCCATAACCAAAGAACCAAAACCCCCAACCGCTACGCTATTCGCAAAATGATATTTCCGCTAAGAATCAATGGGTAAAGGCAGATATAGAAGACAATGGGTCAGTGATTTAGCATAGTTTACGACAAGCATCATGCCTGAAACACACTGCTGTAAAAAGTTTCGAAAACTGCATGTTTCTCGAAGTTTAATAAGAAAGAAGAAATCTACTCCACATTTAGTTCATTTTCTATTGAACATTTTGTCCCACCTCTTGTCTCACATCTAATTCTCGTTTATGAATATTTCTGTAGAATAAACACAAAGTAATATTACGCAGCTAAACTAATAGAGGCACGAAACAAAGTACGACGTTTTGGCAAAAGCTTTCATCAGGTACAAAAGAGAAAAAATACAGAAAGATCAGCAAATACTATTTTTAAATAAATAAAAACAAATGTGGACACGAAAGTCCAACATTGATCTGAAAAATGGCGGAAAGAAACGGTAGTTGCAACCGAAAGTTATTAATGGTTATGGTTTTGAACTCTAGGAGGGTAGATGGATGATCTCATATTTAGAGACATGACCACCGACCGATATAGTTACTGTAAAGTATAGAGGCACGACCACCGACCGGTATAGTTACTGTAAAGTATAGAGACACGACCACCGACCGGTATAGTTACTGTAAAGTATAGAGACACGACCACCGACCGGTATAGTTACTGTAAAGTATAGAGACACGACCACCGACCGGTATAGTTACTGTAAAGTATAGAGACACGACCACCGACCGGTATAGTTACTGTAAAGTATAGAGACACGGCCACCGACCGGTATAGTAAAAAAAAAAGTAAAGTACCCCCGTCACGCCAAGTGGCGTATAGGGAAATATGGTGTTAGTGACCCTATATTTTACAGACCTTCAGCACATGATTTTTGGGGTAATGTGGTCAGTATTACGCCCGTGCTGCTTTACTTTCCAGAAAAAAATCCGGTACCCATTTAAGGCTGGGTGAACCCGGAAGCCGTCGGTTGCGATCGAACCCTACCCCTTGTCCGTGGTAGTCCAGTTCACTAACCACTGAGCTATCGCGGCTCCCCACCGACCGGTATAGTTACTGTAAAGTATAGAGACACGACCACCGACCGGTATAGTTACTGTAAAGTATAGAGACACGACTGCCGACCGGTATAGTTACTGTAAAGTATAGAGACACAACTGCCGACCGGTATAGTTACTGTAAAGTATAGAGACACGACCACCGACCGGTATAGTTACTGTAAAGTAGAGAGACACGACTGCCGACCGGTATAGTTACTGTAAAGTGTAGAGACACGACCACCGACCGGTATAGTTACTGTAAAGTGTAGAGACACGACTGCCGACCGGTATAGTTACTGTAAAGTTTAGAGACACGACTGCCGACCGGTATAGTTACTGTAAAGTGTAGAGACACCACTGCCGACCGGTATAGTTACTGTAAAGTGTAGAGACACGACCACCGACCAGTATAGTTACTGTAAAGTGTAGAGACACGACCACCGACCGGTATAGTTACTGTAAAGTGTAGAGACACGACCACCGACCGGTATAGTTACTGTAAAGTGTAGAGACACGACCACCGACCGGTATAGTTACTGTAAAGTGTAGAGACACGACTGCCGACCGGTATAGTTACTGTAAAGTGTAGAGACACGACTGCCGACCGGTATAGTTACTGTAAAGTGTAGAGACACGACTGCCGACCGGTATAGTTACTGTAAAGTGTAGAGACACGACTGCCGACCGGTATAGTTACTGTAAAGTGTAGAGACACGACCACCGACCGGTACAGTTACTGTAAAGTGGAGAGACACGACTGTCGACTGATATAATTACCGCCAAGTGTAGAAGCAAGGATCTGAATGCAGCAGGCAACTTCTACTGGACAGAGACAAGCTTCAAGCTAGCTGTCATTGGAGCCAAATTCTAAACAGAGATACGCAGCTAGATGATGATGATTCTTCAGTTTCCTATTATTTATCTAAGCTTCTCTTCTCCTTTTCTTCATCTATTCTTTCGTATTTACGTCTTAATCACTTGCTTCTCCTTTAACTTTTCAATTTCAACTAAACATTCTACTTTCCTCATTCGTTTTTCAGACACTTCTTACGTCTCAGTATTTCCACTTTCCACATCTCCTTTTACAGACACTTCTTATGTCTCAATATCCCCACTTTCCACATCTCCTTTTACAGACACTTCTTATGTCTCAATATCTCCACTTTCCATATCTCCTTTTACAGACACTTCTTATGTCTCAATATCTCCACTTTCCACATCTCCTTTTACAGACACTTCTTATGTCTCAATATCTCCACTTTCCACATCTCCTTTTACAGACACTTCTTATGTCTCAATATCTCCACTTTCCACATCTCCTTTTACAGACACTTCTTATGTCTCAATATCTCCACTTTCCACATCTCCTTTTACAGACACTTCTTATGTCTCAATATCTCCACTTTCCATATCTCCTTTTACAGACACTTCTTATGTCTCAATATCTCCACTTTCTACATTTCCTTCTACAGAGATATGTCCCATTATCTCCACTTTTCTCATCTCCTATTACAAACATTTCTTATGTCTTATTATCTCCACTTTCTACATCTCCTTTTACAAACATTTCTTATGTCTCAGTATCTCCATATCTCCTTTTACAGACACTTCTTATGTCTTATTATCTCCACTTTCTTCATCTCCTTTTACAAACATTTCTTAATGTATTATTATCTCCACTTTCCTCATCACCTTTTACAAACATTTCTTATGTCTTATTATCTCCACTTTCCTCATCTCCTTTTAAAACATTTCTTATGTCTTATTATCTCCACGTTCTACATCTCCTTTTACAAACAGTTCTTAAGCCTAGTTATCTCCACTTTCCTCATCTCCTTTTACAAACATTTCTTATTATCTCCACTTTCTATATCTCCTTTTACAAACATTCCTTATGTCTTATTATCTCAACTTTCTACATCTCCTTTTACAAACATTTCTTTTTATCTCCACTTTCTACATCTCCTTTTACAAACATTTCTTATTATCTCCACTTTCTACATCTCCTTTTACAAACATTTCTTATTATCTCCACTTTCTACATCTCCTTTTACAAACATGTCTTATTATCTACACGTTCTACATCTCCTTTCACAGACACTTCTTATGCCTCAGTATTTCCACTGTCCATATCTCCTCCACCACTCTTTACACCTCTAGTTCTCCTCCAGCCATTTTCCAATTTAAATCTTCACTTGTTTGTCGTTTCACTTGTTTACACTTGACGCCTGTCAGCCGTTTTGTTTGCGTGACGTCACTTTAAATAAATTATTATTCAACAGTAACGTGTCCACCCCATCCCCTCCCGTTTGTTGTCTCAACGAGCCATTGTGTATTTTTCAAAGGTTGTTTATTAGCCTGTCTAGATTGCAGTGTGCGTATCAAGGGCCGGTCGATACGTTATGTGAACTTAGACAGACGCTCGGGGCGCCAAGATAATAGAGCTGAGTAACAATACGCAAAAAAGTCAAGCAGCAAATTATAATAGCATACGTCATCAGCATGTTTACTTTGGGTCTAGCTAGCAAGAAATAAAGTTTAGTAAGTACAGGACAGTGTATGCTTGTTCTTATATGATTTACGTCTTTTTCTAAATCTTTACTAAGTATTCTCGGTTTCTTTTCACTTCATTCATTCATTTCGTGTTGTCTCCACATCTAAAGTTGGCTGAAATGGAGCGTCATTGGGTCCCGTCTCCAGAACGAAGACTGGCTACCATGGAACGCGATTAATTTGTTGGGTGCCGTCTCCAGAACGAAGATTGGCTACCATGGAGCGCCATTAATTCGTTGGGTGCCGTCTCCAGAACGAAGATTGTCTACCATGGAGCGCCATTAATTCGTTGGGTGCCGTCTCCAGAACGAAGATAGGCTACCATGGAGCGCCATTAATTCGTTGAGTGCCGTCTCCAGAACGAAGATTGGCTAACATGGAGCGCCATTAATTCGTTGGGTGCCGTCTCCAGAACGAAGATAGGCTACCATGGAGCGCCATTAATTCGTTGGGTGCCGTCTCCAGAACGAAGATAGGCTACCATGGAGCGCCATTAATTCGTTGGGTGCCGTCTCCAGAACGAAGATTGGCTACCATAGGTCGTCATTTATTCATTGAGTACCGTCTCCACATCGAAGGGTGGCTACCAAGGACCCCCATTTTACTCTATCTCTTGTCTTGATTGTGCGCGTTGTCATAATTTTTCCTGTCCACCTTTTGATGTTATCAGTCCACTTTAGTATTGGTCTACCTCTCACACGTCTACCTTGCACCTTCCATTCCAAGATGACTTTTAGTTTGCTATTCTATCTCTTCACATGTCCAAAAAACATATCACTTGAATTTTCCGAATTGTGTTAATTATTTCTATTTTATTATTAATTGATTGTGTCAGAACTTCTTAATTTTAATTCTGTCATCTTTTCCTTCCACCCAATTCTCCCCACTTTTCAATAGATCCACATTTCAAATGCTTCAATTCTCCTTCGTATTTATTCATTTCACACTAGAATATACATTTGAGTGTTTGAAGAGGGTACAACTTTCGTTCAATCTGAATGAACACACTTAACGTCATCAACTCTTCCTTATAAATGTAGAGACGTGTGTTCAGCTAAATCTCTTCACTTAGCATTTCAAATTCAATCTGGCTGGAAATTCTCCTAGACATATGTTAAGGAAGTTTCCATATAATGTATGTGTTGATGTCTAACTGTCACAGCCTTATGTTCAAACTATTTTAGGTAAACATTTAACAGCTGGAATCACTAATTCCTGGGTGTTTCAGAACTCTAGATGTTTGTTAACATGTTAAATATTGTTTAAAGTTTTACAAAATGCTGATAAATTTGTTTAAAAGAATTATAAATATGAATGAGTGATAAGTAATTTGGTCGGTAGAAATACGTCACGGCTTGTAGCGTGCTATTTTAAGACTGGATGGGGAGGGGGGGGGGGTTGTTATTATATTAGTACATTAATTTGTCCATGTTTAGAGTTCACTATAGAAGCCCCCATCAGTCATATTTGGCTATAGAAGACTCTGTCAGTAATAGTTGACTATAGAAGCATCCGTCAGTCATAGTTGGCTATAGTAGACTTAAAAAAAAAAAAAAAAAAAAAAAAAAAAAAGACTAAATGTCTTCCACATGCGATGTCTCCGCAAAATAATGCACATCAAATGGCAGGACAAAATAACCAACTTAACTGTCCTGCAACGTGCTAAGACCCTAACAATCATGTCGATGCTCAGAAGTCGAAGGCTAAGATGGCTGGGGCATGTCCAACGGATGGAAGAAAAACGCATTCCTAGGCAAATACTATATGGCGAGCTAAAACACGGAAAACGACAAATCGGCAGACCTAAACTACGATATAGAGATATCTGCAAATCATCTCTGAAAGACTTCTCCATCTGTGAAAACGACTGGCAACATCTGGCAAGTGATCGCACATCATGGAGAGCACGTATAAGGAACGGTATAACAACATTTGAGACTGTTCTAAGACAGGACTTAGAAGAGAAGAGACTCATGAAAAAGGATGGTAAACCCTGTGGACCAGCGAGCCTGACCTGTTCATTATGTGACCGCGTGTGTTTGTCAAACATTGGTAGAATTAGCCACGAGAGAAGCTGTTCGGCAAAAACAATACCTCAAAAAAATACGCAATAGCCTCCACTAGACCGTCTGACAAGACGAAAAGGGCCATATATATAGTAGACTGCGTTATTCATAAACGGCTATAGACGCCTCCGTCAGTCATAGTTGACTATAGTTGCCTCCGTCAGTCATAGTTGACTATAAAAGCCTCCGTCAGTCATAGTTGACTATAGAAGCCTCCGTCAGTCATAGTTGACTATAGAATTCTCCATCAGTCATAGTTGACTATCGTAGCGTCCATCAGTCATAGTTGACTATAGAAGCCTCCGTCAGTCACAGTTGACTATAGAAGCCTCCATCAGTCATAGTTGACTATAGAAGCCTCCGTCAGTTATAGATTACTATAGAAGCCTTCGTCAGTCATAGTTGACTATAGAAACCTTCGTCAGTTATATTCGACTAAAGAAACCTTCGTCAGTCATAGCTGGCTAAAGAAAACTTCGTCAGTCATAGCTGGCTAAAGAAACCTTCGTCAGTGATAGTTGGCTAAAAAAGCCTTCGTCAGTGATAGTTGGCTAAAGAAACCTTCGTCAATGATAGTTGGCTAAAGAAACCTTCGTCAATCATAGCTGGCTAAAGAAACATTCGTCAGTGATAATTGGCTAAAAAAGCCTTCGTCAGTGATAGTTGGCTAAAAAAGCCTTCGTCAGTGAGAGTTGGCTAAAAAAGCCTTCGTCAGTGATAGTTGGCTAAAAAAGCCTTCGTCAATCATAGTTGGCTAAAGAAACCTTCGTCAATCATAGTTGGCTAAAGAAACCTTCGTCAATCATAGTTAGCTAAAGAAAACTTCGTGAGTCATAGTAGGCTAAAGAAACCTTCGTCAGTGATAGTTGGCTAAAGAAACCTTCGTCAATGATAGTTGGCTAAAGAAACCTTCGTCAGTGATAGTTGGCTAAAGAAACCTTCGTCAATGATAGTTGGCTAAAGAAACCTTCGTCAGTCATGGTTAGCTAAAGAAACCTTCGGCAGTCATAGTTGGCTAAAGAAACCTTCGTCAGTCATGGTTAGCTAAAGAAACCTTCGGCAGTCATAGTTGGCTAAAGAAACCTTCGTCAGTCATAGTTGGCTAAAGAAACCTTCGGCAGTCATAGTTGGCTAAAGAAACCTTCGTCAGTGATAGTGTGCTAAAGAAACCTTCGGCAGTCATAGTTGGCTAAAGAAACCTTCGGCAGTCATAGTTGGCTAAAGAAACCGTCGTCAGTCATGGTTGGCTAAAGAAACCTTCGTCAGTCATAGTTGGCTAAAGAAACCGTCGTCAGTCATAGTTGACTATAGAAGCCTCCGTTAGTCATAGTTGACTATGTATTTTGAAGCGCCCCTTGAAATGGTATCTTTTCCCTTAACCTTGTACTCTCTTTTTCTATGAATCTTTCTGCTTGTTGCTTGAGTTGGAGCTTCACAATTTGTTTCCAATCGATTGCAGCTATATCTTTCCAGGCTGCAGGATTTATGTTCAGAGTCTTCATGACACGTTTACATATGTCTGTAAATGGGAGTTTTGAACTCCCTCTAGTTTCTTTGCCATCTGCTAGTTGTCAGAAAAGTATATCTTTTGCTATGCAACCGTCTTTCATACGGTGTAAAGAGGCCAAGTCAGCATAATCAACGCTGTCCTAGCAGCGTGTAGATGTTCGAGAGGCATGTGCTATTGAGAACTTCCACGTGTGTAGACATTCTCACGATTCACCTTGGGTCCACTGTCATCGCAGGTGGAAGAGGTTATGAGCCCAATTTTGTGGAAGTTCAACTCGGAGACTACAGAGAACAGTTCTAAGTCCAAAGATATCGGTCTGTTTACGTTGTTGTTTTTTTTGCGGCAGTATCTTTTTGTTCTTGCTCGCATTTGTTTGTTTCATTCTCTACATTCCATGTTCGGGCCTTATTGTTATGTGTGTCTTTACTTTCCTGAAGCTCTGGATTGGGTTGAAATGCTGAATGTTTCAACCTGCCTTTGTAAAAGTGTCTCTTAATTTCCAGTCCTGGTGGCAACTGACTCCTAGTTCTGTTTTCACAGGACGCATGTGCCTGTGTTACCTTTTACATCTTTCACCAACCTATTTTACTTTAAGTCTGGTATGGCTTCGGGAACAAGTTTTGAGAATCGTATTTCTTGTTTATTTAGTTAATGTATTTCTATTTCCATGAATACCATGGACAGCTAAGAAGATTAATGAAAACGTTATGAAAGAGGCCAAAGCAAAAGGAGAGCAAATTTCCAAAATTAGGAAAAAATAAGCATTATTATTTTGCCATGCAATGAGAAGAGAACAGCTGGAATATATTGTAACACCTGGGAAAATTGAGGAACGAAGAGACAGGGGGAAGCAAAGAGAAAAGATACCAGACAGCTAAAGAGAATGGCTTGACTGAAGGTCAACAACAGAAATGATACATAACTGTCGTGATCGAAATTATGGAGAGACATGATCACCTACGCCATCAGGCATGGTACTTGATGATGAGGATGATTTCTTTTTTATTCCAATATTTTTAGAACTGCTGCTAATGTTACTGTAGCAATTGAGATATCTTCAATAAAATAAAGTTTCATGCAAAAGAATTATGACTCCTGCGGTCATTTTTAAAATCAATATTTCAGAAAACATACAAAATAAACATGAAATAGTATGGAGCAGCTAAATCTAATAGAAAGACAAGAGAAACTACAACGTTTCAGCAAAAACCTTCATCGGATATAACAAATATTTATATGATCTCCGCAGCTATACTCACGACCCCACAGAGTATTTAATATTCTATATATTTGATATTTTTGCTTAATCCTTTATATACTGCCGCTGCATATTGTTCTTTTCCTTATCAGCTCTCACTGTCACTCGTCTTACTTCTACAATGCCTACTCCCCCACAGTTCTCAAACTTCATTCGAAAAAATCCTACCTGTTCGTTTGTGTATTTATCTTTTAACCGGACTCTATGTAAATCCTGGCCACCGTCTTTTTCCGCCATTTCTTTGTACATCTATGTTGTGTTTTCTAGCTTGGACTTATGTTGGTTTTTTTTATTTTTGTTTGGTATAGTTTGTTATACCTGATGAAGGCTTTTGCCGTAACGTTGGGGTTTCTCTTGTCTTTCTTTTAGTTTAGATGTTCAATACCATTTGATGTTTATTTTATATGTTCTCTACGGCTATACTCGCCTCCCCGCATATAATTTAATATTTTGTATATTTCATGTTTGTGTTTATCTCGACTATTTCAGGAAGTTAGATAATTCAGTTACAAAGGGAAACAATCGTCCGTACTTAAACCAAGGGCTAAAAAATTGAGCAAATATGTCCGCTGTCGGATGTAACAGAAACTACACGAACCGGAAGTAATCGGATATCACAGTTGTAATTATAGCTTGTCTGATTGGAGAAACAATATCGATCCACATTTTAATTAAAACGCCAATTCTTTACTCCGATTACTACAGAAAGATAATGAGAAGTCAATAGATAACTGAGGAAAATGTGTTGGAAAGAGAGAATGCAAGTGGATCAACATTTTGTTATAGGATGAATACTATCTCTTCTATATTCAGTTGTGTATGTTCAGTAAGTAATTCAATGTTGTATGTTCAATATGTAATTTTGTTGTGTATGTTCAGAATGTAATTCAGTTTCTATTGTTCAGTAATTTAGTGTGTATGTTCAGTAATTCAATTGTGTATTTTCAGTAATTCAGTTTTGTATGTTCGGTAAAAAATTGTGTATGTTCAGTATTTCAATTTAGCATGTTCAGTATTTCAATTTTGTATGTTCAGTAATTCAATTGTGTATGTTCAGTAATGTACTGGCAACAAGCAGCGGCCATAAGAACTGGAAACCAATTGGGAATGTTTCAATAAATAAAACAGGGTGTTAGACAAGGTTGTGTGCTGTCACCAGATTTGTTTAATATTTATAGTGAGATTATTTTAAGATCCATAAGGGACATGCCTGGAATAACAATTGGAGGTCATAATATAAATAATCTAAGGTATTAAGGCTGATGATACAGTCTTAATCGCTAAGTGTGAAAATGAGTTACAAGAAATGTTGGACATTATAGTGAAAGAAAGCAAAAATAAAGAACTCAGCCTTAATAGCAATAAGACAGAGGCATTGGTAACAACAAAGAAAAAGACATCACCTCAGTGCAAAATAAAGACACGTGGAACAATATTAAAACAGGTAAATGAATTTAAATATTTAGGAACTTTGTTAACCTCAGACGGAAGATGTACAAAAGAGGTGAGATGCAGAATGGCTCAGGCAAAAGCAGCTTTCCAAAAATGAGGAAGATACTATGCAATACATTTATGACAATAGAAACAAGAAAAAAGAGTTCTTAAATGTTACGTAGAGCTAGTCTTAACATATGGATGCGAATCATGGTCAATAGGACAATAGACAAGAAAATTACTGGAGTCTGTAGAAATGTGGTTTTACAGAAGAATGTTGAGAGTACCTTGGACAGCTAAGAAGAGTAATGAAGATGTTTTGCGAGAGGTCAAAGCAAAAAAGAGAGCTAATTTACAATATTAGGAAGAAACAATCATAATTTTTTGACCATGTGATGAGAGGAGAGCAACTGGAATATGTTGTGACAACTGGAAAAAATTAGGGACGAAGAGACAGAGGGAAGCAAAGAGAAAAAATAACAGACAGCTTAAGAGAATGGCTTGGCAGAAAGTCAACAACAGAAATGATAAATAGCTGTCGAGATCGAAAGTTGTGGAGAGACATGATCACCTTCGCCAACAGGCCCGGTACTTGATGATGCTAATGATGTTCAGTAATACAATTTTGCATGTTCAGTATTTGAATTTTGTATGTTCAGTAACAATTTTGTATGTTCAGTAATACAATTTTGTATGTTCAGTAATACAATTTTGTATGTTCAGTAATACAATTTTGCATTTTCAGTAATACAATTTTGTATGTTCAGTAATTTAATTTTGTATATTCAATAGATAATACAAAGAGATGAATTGCCTCCCTGAATCCATTTGCAAAAGGAACGAGTTCTCAGTTTCTGTAAATCAGCACGACATGTACACTGCGCAGTTAATCTGCAATAAATAGAGGTAGACAAACAATCTACAGTGTTCTGCTCTGCCTGGTTTCTTTGGCTTGTCTTTGGACTTAGGATAAGTTCTCGAAATAATTTATTGTTGATTCTTTATTTCCATCAATATCTGTACTGTTTCTTCGTTAAGGGTTTTGCAACTTTTTTTTTCATTGATCCTATGTTATGGAATTGTTCTTTTAATCATATTATAAATATACAAAATAACAAATATATCAAATGAATAAATATAATTTAAATAGCAAATTTATTCATTAAAAAAAATAAATGTTTAAATAGAGGGTTTCTCATCTCCGTTCATGTGGTGTGCACAACCAAGTCTAAGGTTTTAGAGATAAGGATGCACCAATACTGATACGTGAGAAACCTGAAACACATAAATGCTAGCTGTTCTAGTGGATTGCACAGAAGAAAGTTGCCATTGTGGTATCCATAATGTATGTCCTTACCCATTATCCATACCTCATGTCCTTACCCATTAACCATAACTCATATCATTATCCATAACTTATGTCCTTACCTATTTTCCATTACTCATATCCTTACGCATAATCCTTTACTCGTGTTCTTACCCATTGTCCACAACTAGAGTCCTTATCCATTATCGATAACTTATGTCTTTACCCATTATCCATAACTCATATCCTTACCTATAATTCATTACTCGTGTCCTTACCCATGATCCATAACTCATATCCTTACCCATTATCTATAACTCATATCCATCCATTATCCGTAACTCATGTCCTTACCCATTATCCATAACTCATATCCACCCATTATCCGTAACTCATGTCCTTACCCATTATCCATAAATCATGTACATACCCTGTATCACGAGCTCAGCACAGAGAAGGGTGTCCGGTTAAAAAGAGGCAAATCATCTGTGGGACCAGCAGAAGATGTCATCAGACAGGTCTATCGGCTTAGGAATATCAACGCTGGCGAGGAGTGGATACCGGTGCCTACGTCATTCAGGGGCACATTCTCGTGTATTGTCACACTCGACAGGAAATGTAGGGAACAGAACTCAGTCGTGGTCAATGCGAAGGTCAACGGTCTCATCTGGAATAACACCGATGAGAAAGATGCAGACGGATCTGTAAGACGACACCAAAGGAGTGCATGGGCATTTACAGCCCCCTCGGCAGGCAGAATAGTCAAAGGAGGACAGTGTTACATACGTTATGATGACAAGTAGCATGACAATGCAGGTGTTGACCAAGGCATTCATCTGGTTAGAGTCACAAGACTACACCCACGACTGTCTACTGAGTGATTCTATGAGCCTTATAAGAAAAGTGGAGGCGGGATCTGTACGTATGCAGTGGGTAGAGTCATTGCAGAATTCAAAAATACGTAAGGTCATCTTTGTCTACGTCCCAGGACATGCGGGAGTACGGGGAAATGAAAGAGCGGACAGGCTGGCTAGCTGCGCTTTTGTTGAGGACGGTCAAACAATGGATCAGGCGGACATCATTAATGCCCTCCGGGAAGTGGGAAGAGCACAGGACTTCGACAACCATGAGTCCACGTCAATCCTTCGGATGAAAGAGATGGGAGGTAAGATGTGCACAGCCAGAATCGAGAAACTTAGTGAGCGTGTAAGAAGATGTATCAACCCAAACAGAAC
The DNA here is from genome assembly GCA_032433765.1 of Megaustenia siamemsis. NCBI lineage: Eukaryota > Metazoa > Mollusca > Gastropoda > Stylommatophora > Ariophantidae > Megaustenia > Megaustenia siamemsis. The sequence continues at coordinate 12,188,794 of JAVIAB010000160.1, read as the reverse complement.
TGGAGTCGTCAGTCGCTGAACGGGACTTGCTGAGGGATCTGAGCACCTATGGACATGTTCGGAGCGCAGTGATGATGACCTGCAAATAACTCAATGTCCTTTCCCATTATCCATAACTCATATCCTTACCTATTATCCATAACTAAAAATCCTTACCCATTACACATAACTAAGTCCTTAAACACTATCCATAACTCAATAAAATCGATATCAAACTATTTCGACTTTGAACAGAAAATTGCTGGACTATAAACCGACCCAGTTTCAGCCGTTAACAGCCTCAACTGCCACATTGAACTCTAAGGGACTCAACTCGAATCTCCGCTCTTGGCAGATAAAAAAAATAGAACAAGCGTTACCGTCGCTTATCTAAGATCGTTAGATCGCATTAACACAATGGTTGGATTGTAAACTGACGAGTGTATGTGTTTCTGTTTATGGTTGGATTGTAAACTGACGAGTGTATGTGATTCTGTTTATGGTTGGATTGTAAACTGTCGAGTGTATGTGTTTCTGTTTACGGTTGGATTGTAAACTGTCGAGTGTATGTGATTCTGTTTATGGTTGGATTGTAAACTGTCGAGTGTATGTGTTTCTGTTTATGGTTGGATTGTAAACTGTCGAGTGTATGTGTTTCTGTTTATGGTTGGATTGTAAACTGTCGCGTGTATGTGTTTCTGTTTATGGTTGGATTGTAAACTGTCGAGTGTATGTGATTCTGTTTATGGTTGGATTGTAAACTGTCGAGTGTATGTGTTTCTGTTTATGGTTGGATTGTAAACTGTCGAGTGTATGTGTTTCTGTTTATGGTTGGATTGTAAACTGTCGAGTGTATGTGTTTCTGTTTATGGTTGGATTGTAAACTTTCGAGTGTATGTGTTTCTGTTTATGGGTGTAATGCAAACCAGGGCTAACACTAAGAATAGCAAAATGTATTTCTTCTCAATATTCCTGTTCGGTGCAGAAACATGGATATTAGACAAGAAAACAGAACAGAAAATAAAGACTTTGAAATGTGGATTTATAGAAGAATATGAAGAATTGCATAGAAACAGTAGAAAACAAACGATGATGAAATCTTAAAACAACTAAAAATGAAATGAGAACTACTAAACACAATTCGAACAAGATAAATGAGATTTTTGAGGTATATTAAAAGACACGGTATGTTACTAAAAGTAATCGTGGAAGGTTAAATACAAGGTAAAAATATGGCAGAGGCAGACCAAAACTAGCATGGACGTGTAACATCAAAAGATGAACAATTCAACCTATGACAACTTGCATTATCAAAGCAAGAGACAGATCGGAATGGCACTATATGGTAGTCAACCTTTGATGCTGAGACTGCATTCATTGGTAATGATGGTGATGATGATGGCGATTATGAATGCACAAATACTTAGCGCATTCAACTTATAACGATATTGTTTGATCAAAAGGGGAAATCAAATTGTGAAAAAGATATATATATTATACATACACAAACACTCAAACATACATAAACAAACACATATACACATACATAAATACATACATAAATACACACACCCACGGAAGATGGCATGAAAGCGCGGGTAATTTAGAAAGGCTCCAGCAACAGGAATGTTCTACGGCGTCGTGAAATGATAGCAGCTGAGATGGAAGATGAAATCATCAAGTGAGATGAAAGACAATAAAAATAGATAGAAGATAAAATCATCAAGTGAGATGAAAGACAATAAAAATAGATAGAAGACAAAAGCATCAAGTGCGGAAAAAGACAGCAACATAAAGAAACAGTGAATGACGGCATTATCTAGAGATTAAATGGCAGCAACATCAAGTGAGGGAAAGAGCGCAGCATTAAGTGAGGTGAAAGACATCAACATTAAGTCAACATCAAGAAATTGAAGACAACATCAAGCGAAGTGAAAGACAACAACATCAATTGAGATAAAAGACAACAACATCAAGTGAGGTGAAAAAAATCATCATCAAAGAAGGTGAAATACATCAGCATCAATAGATTAAAAGGCAGCAACATCAAGTGAAGCGATAGACAACAACATCAAGGAAGTGAACGACAGCAACATCAAGTGAGGTGAAATATAAAATCAAGAGATACGAAAGACTAAAACATCAAGAGAGAAAAAAGACAAGAACATCAATTGAAGTTAAAGTCTACAACTTAAAATGAGGTGAAAGACAATAGAATTAAGAGGGTTGAAAGAAAACAACATCAAAAGATTGAAAGACAACAATATCAAGTGAATTAAAAAGACAACATTAAGTGAGATGAAAGACATCAACGTCAAGAGATTGAAAGACAATATCATCAAGAGAATGAAATACAACATCATGAGAGATGAAAGACAATAGCATCAGAGCTATGAAAGACAACAACATCAAGTGAGGTGAAAGATAACAACATCAAGTGAGGCTAAATATAATGTCAAGTGAGGTGAAAGAGAACAACATCAAGAGAAATGAAAGACAACAACACCAAGTGAGGTAAAAGATGATATAAAGAGAGGTGAAAGACAGAAACATCAAGCGAAATGAAAGACAACAACACCAAGTGAGTTAAAAAGACAACAACATCAAGTGAGATGAAAGATAACATCAAGTGAAATGCAAGACAGCTATATCAAGAGATTGAAAGACAGCAACATCATGTGGGATGAAAGACAGTATCAAGTGAGATGAAAGACAACAACATCAAGTGAGGTGAAACAGAGATCAACATCAAGTGAGGTGAACGACAACAACATCAAGTGAGGTGAAACAGATCAACATCAAGTGAGGTGAAAGAGATTAACATCAAGTGAGGTGAAAGAGATCAACATCAAGTGAGGTGAAAGACAACAACATCAAGTGAGGTGAAAGACAACAACATCAAGTGAGGTGAAAGAGATCAACATCAAGTGAGGTGAACGACAACAACATCAAGTGAGGTGAAAGAGATCAACATCAAGTGAGGTGAACGACAACAACATCAAGTGAGGTGAAAGAGATCAACATCAAGTGAGGTGAACGACAACAACATTCAGTGATTTGAAAGACAACATCAAGTGAGGTGAAGACAACATCAAGTGAGGTGAAAGACAACAACAACAAAAAAGATGAATGATAACAATACCAAGAGATACGACAGACAACAACATCAACTTTGGTGCAGAAGGAAAGATAAAATAATACTCTCCAATAGTGCCAAATGAACAAGTTCTAGAGCTTTCAAATTCTCTAGACATTCGAAATGGTATAAACATAAGAAATATTGTTGCTGTTATAGAACTAAATAAAAGAACAAAACAACAAAAATACACAGCGAGATTAAAGAAAAGATATTTCGTTGAATACAAGATGCTCTGAGGAAACAACATGGCAATACACATAGAGGTGATTGATCTTCCACATATAATGTAAAGTGCAGATTTGTTGAAAAACACGTTTGGATAAAGGGAAGTTAATCTGTCTGATTAGTTACTTTGAACTTAAAATAAGCAGAAAGGGCGGATCAAATGGTCACGATACATTATCTGTTCAATAGTTTTTTTTTTGGAATTAAAAAATAGGAAGGAAAAAGAAATATTTGCGAGTATTAACGTTCAGTGAACGTTTTGTCTGTACATTAGAGTTGTGGGGGACTCTGCAAATTACAGTGTCTAATCAACAGGTGTAGGAGATGAGATATGATATCATTCACGATTTGAAAAGTTTAAAAAAATATTCTTCAAACATTTGACTCAATTCAACATTTGACTCAATTCAACATTTAACTCAATTCAACATTTGACTCAATTCAACATTTGACTCAGTTCAACATTGACTCAATTCAACAAGTGACTAAATTCAACATTTGACTCAATTCAACAGTTGACTAAATTCAACATTTGACTCAATTCAACATTTGACTCAATTCAACATGTGACTCAACTTTCGGGCATCATATTGGATTAATTGTGGGGCAGCAGAATATTGGGCATCACGTTTTTTTGTGAGGGGGAGGGGTTGGCCTATAGTTTTCAACTCTGATATAACTTCTATTACTTGATACATAGTTAGATACCTAATTTCAAATACATCGACTTGAAGACATGTTTGATTCCCAGTTTTTGGCATGAAAAATAAACAGTTTTTTAATTACTTCTTCTTCTTCTACTTTTCAGCTCCCTGTGGAGCATAGGTCTTCAACAAACACTTTCCAAGTCGTTCTGTTTCTTGCCAATCTTTTAAGATCATTCCATGTCTTCCCCATCATCTTCATCTCGGCTTCTATCTGTCTTCTCCAAGGATTTCTTGGTCTTCCTCTTTGTCTTTTCCCCTGGGGATTATAAAAATGGGTCTGTTATGTAATACTCTAAGTTGGCTTCCGCAGTGTGTGTTCTAACCAGCGCCATCGTCTTCGCTGTATCTCTTTATCCACTGTTATTTGACTGGTACATTTCAATAATTCTATGTTAGTGAATTTTTGTTCTGCTATTTCCATCCTTTTATTCTGCGTAAGCATCCATTAATGAAAGTTTGTATCTTCATGATTGTCAATTTTGTTGTTCTCCATGTTAATTACTTGAGATAACATTGTTTGTGTTAAATATTTTAATAATTTAACGCATTTTATTTTATTTTTATGTCATATGTGTTAAATAAAAACATGTTGGAATAATGTTGAGTAGCCACGTATAAAGGTTAACTCATCGTGATAATCAATGTCAGGGACACGAAAAATAAAGAACATCGTGATGATCTTATCTATGATTGGAAATCATGCACTGCTAGAAATACGAGAAGTGATACTTCACATCAATAACTGCAATAGAGCACCTATGGACATAGTAGGGAACGAGCAAATATATACAGAGTTGCGGTAAAGCTGATAGCAGGGAGTAGGTAGTTGGGAGTAACTTACACTCCCACAAATTTAGAGTAAGTAGGGAACGTGCAAATAAATACAGAGCTGCGGTAAAGCTGGTAGCAGGGAGCCAGTAGTGGGGAGTAACATATATACCTTGCAGGAGTGCATGTTACACCCCACTACTGGCTCCCACCATTTACATGTTCGGAGTGCAGTGATGACGAAACTCAAATAAATTAATAACTCAATGACTAAATAACTCAATAAATCAATAACTCAATAACTAAATAACTCAATAAATCAATAACTCAATAACTCAACTGTAATAGAGAAATGGAAAAAAAATCAGTGTGTTATTGGAAATTAGCATCTATGTTTTAATGAAACGAAAAAAAGCAAACGCTTTTACAAGAGATAAAACAGATGACATCTTATATATAATATGTAGACAGATGTTGAAGAGAGTAGACAGTTTTAATTTTGACTTATTGAAAACAAACAATTTAATGATTCTTCTTCTATTCAGATTCCTATGGAGCATAGGTTTTCAACAAACACTTTCAGCTCTCTGTGGAGCATAGGTTTTCAACAAACACTTTCAGCTCTCTGTGGAGCATAGGTTTTCAACAAACACTTTCAGCTCTCTGTGGAGCATAGGTTTTCAACAAACACTTTCAGCTCTCTGTGGAGCATAGGTTTTCAACAAACACTTTCAAAACCGTTCTGTTTCTTGCCATTCTTTTAAGATCATTTAATGTCTTCCCCGTTATCTTCATTTCTGCCTCAATCTGTCTTCTCCAAGAATATTTTGGTCTTCCTCTTTGTCTTTTTCCTTGGGGATTCCAAAAACGAGCCTGTTGTGTAATACTCTAAGTTTACTTCCAAAATGTGTGTCCCATCCGCGCAATTGTCTTCGTTCTATCTCTTTATCCACAGGTACATTTCTATGAGATGTCAAGTCGGGTAATTGTATCTGCTACTGTATGCAGTAAATAGTACAACCTGTGGATGCCTTGCAGGTATGCTCGGGTGAGTAAAAAACTATGGGAGAGTACCCTGAAGTAAAACAAGCGAACTGCCTTGTGGGTGAGACTTTTTAGTCAAAGGCTAGCGGAGCCAACCGTAAACAAACCAACGGAAGGCAACAAAAAACCACCGTCGTAATTTTTTTGTACAATCATGAATCGCCACAATTGACCTACTCAAATCAATAGTCATAGCCCTACCAAAGAAATCTGGTGCGATTGAATGCGATAATCATCGCGCAATAAACCTTATGAGACACATGCCTAAGATGTTGCTAAGAATCATTATGCGAAGTGTGCGAAATAAAATCATTACAGAAATTAATGATGAAAAGTGTGGTTTTGTTAGAGATAATGGAACGAGCAATACCATATACATCATAAAATCTTTAGTGGAAAGAGCCATAGAGGTGAAAACAGATCTATCCATATGTTTCATAGATTATACCAAAGCATTTGACAAAGTAAAGCACCAAGAAATAATACAAATTTTAGGAGAAATAAACGTAGACGGTAAATATCTAAGAACAATAAAGAACATGTAATGACAAAAGACAGCGGCCATAAGAACTGGAAACCAACTGGGGATGTTTCAACAAATAAAACAGAGTGTTAGACAAGGTTGTGTGCTGTCACCAGATTTGTTTAATATTTATAGTGAAATTATTTTAAGATCCATATGGGGCATGACTGGAATAACAATTGGAGGTCATAATATAAATAATCTAAGGTATGCTGATGATACAGTCTAATCGCTAAGAGTGAAAATGAGTTACAAGAAATGTTGGACATTATAGTGAAAGAAAGCAAAAAAAAAAAAAAAAAGACTCCGCCTTAATAGGAAAAAGACAGAAGTAATGGTAACAACAAAGAAAAAGACATCACCTCGGTGCAAAGTATAGACAAGTGGAACAATATTAAAACAGGTAAATGAATTTAAATATTTGGGAACTTTGTTAACCTCAGACGGAAGATGTACAACAGAGGTGAGATGCAGAATGGCTCAGGCAAAAAAAAAAAACAGCTTTCCAAAAAATTAGGAAGATACTATGCAATCCATTTTTAACAATAGAAACAAGAAATAGAGTTCTTAAATGTTATGTAGAGTCAGTCTTAACATATGGATGTGAATCATGGACAATTGGACAACATACAAGAAAATCACTCAAGTCTGTAGAAATGTGGTTTTACAGAAGAATGTTGAGAATACCATGGACAGCTAAGAAGATGCCAAAGCAAAAGAGAGCTAATTTCCAATATTAGGAAGAAACAATCATCATTTTTTGGCCACGTAATGAGAAGAGAACATCTGAAATGTATTGTAACAACTGAGAAAATTGAAGGACGAATAGATAGAGGGAAGCAAAGAGAAAAGATACTAGACAGCTTAAGAGAATGGCTCGGCAGAAGGTCAATAACATAAATGATAAATAACTGTCGAGATCGAAAGTTGTGGAGAGACATGATCACCTACGCCAGCCGGCGTATACCTTGATTACGACTCATCTATAATTCTATATTAGTGATTTTGTACTGCCGTTTTCATCCTTTTGTTTTGCACAAACACCTTTTCATTGACTTGTCCATGTTTCTGAAGTTTTGTGCAGCTTCGTTTTTTACATTATAGGATAGCCAATCCCATATCCAACACTCCTTAGTCGTCTCTTATGATCAAGCCTGGTAGGAAACAGCGCTACAATTCTTTACTCCCCTTTCGGACCCAGGCAGCGAGCGGGCGCTCAGAGTGATTACCATGGAGAAAAGAAGGCTGAATAAAGATATGAAGATGTATAAATAAAAAAAAACTGCACGGATGGTAAGGAACTAATTGAACAATAAAATTAAGTTTCTTAGAGCTTGTATTTTTTTTTAAAGTAACATATGGATGAGAAACAAGGACAATCAACAGAATTGCTGAAAAATACATCGATGACTTTGAATGGGCGTGATACATAGGAATACTCATTATATCATCATCATCATCATCATCAAGTACCGTGCTTGCTGGCGTAGGCGATCATGTCTCTCCACAACTTTCGATCTCGGCAGCTATTTATCATTTCTGTTGTTGACCTTCTGCCAAGCCATTCTCTTAAGCTGTCTCTTATTTTTTCTCTTTGCTTCCCTCTATCTCTTCGTCCCTCAATTTTTCCAGTTGTTACAATATATTCCAGTTGTTCTCCTCTCATCACATGGCCAAAAAATGATGATTGTTTCTTCCTAATATTGTAAATTAACTCTCATTTTGCTTTGACCTCTCTCAGAACATCTTCATTACTCTTCTTAGCTGTCCATGGTATTCCCAACATTTTTCTGTAAAACCACATTTCTACAGACTCCAGTGATTTTCTTGTCTGTTGTCCTATTGTCCATGATTCGCATCCATATGTTAAGACTGGCTCTACATAACATTTAAGAACTCTTTTCCTTGTTTCTATTGTCAAAAATGGATTGCATAGTATCTTCCTCATTTTTTTGGAATGCTACTTTTGCCTGAGCCATTCTGCATCTCACCTCTTGTGTACATCTTCCGTCTGAGGTTAACAAAATTCCCAAATATTTAAATTCATTTGCCTCTTTTAATATTGTTCTACTTGTATTTATTTTGCACAGAGGTGGTGTCTTTTTCTATGTTGTTACCATTACTTCTGTCTTTTTGCTGTTAAGGCTCAGCCCTTTACTTTTTCTTTCTTTCACTATAATGTCCAACATTTCTTGTAACTCATTTTCACTCTTAGCGATTAAGACTGTATCATCAGCATTCCTTAGATTATTTATATAATGACATCCAATTGTTATTCCAGCATGCCCCTTATGGATCTTAAAATAATCTCACTATAAATATTAAACATATCTGGTGACAGCACACAACCTTGTCTAACACCCTGTTTTATTTGTTGAATCATTCCCATTTGGTTTCCAGTACTTATGGCCGCTGTTTGTTGCCAGTACATGTTGTTTATTATTCTTAGATCTTTGTTGTCTACGTTTATGCTTTTTAAAATATCGAATATTTCTTGGTGCTTTACTTTGTCATATGCCTTGGTGTAATCTATGAAACATAGGTATAGATCTGTTTTCACCTCTAGGGCTCTTTCTACTAAAGATCTTATGATATAAATGGCATTGCTCGCTCCTTTACCTCCAACAAAATCACACTGTTCATCGCTAATTTCTGGACTGATTTTGTTTCGCACTCTTCGCATGATGATTCTTAGTAATATCTTAGTCATATGACTCATAAGGCTTATTGTGCGATGATCATCGCATTCAATCGCACCTGATTTCAATATAGCATGGACGGATTAAAAAAAAAAGTGAATTTTGCAAGTATTTATAATAGCAGAAAACGGGTGTATAAAGAAGATAAAAACAATGAAATAAAAATATATTTATGGGAAACATCATAGTAGTCTTTAAAAAGTTAGTGTTGGAGGGCATAGTTCTAGGGAAATGAGAAAGTACGGATGATCTAGAACAAGGTGGATGCAAGATATAACAGGCAAGCAGGAATTCACTGTTGCATGAGCTGTCCATTTCGCACATGATAAAGAAAGCTATAGAGTATCTGTCAATGTTGTTGCAACTTGGAAAAAGTAGCTAGATGATGATGATGATACTGGTGATATTGATGATGATGTTGATTATGGTGTTGTTGATGATGACTATAATGGTCATGCTGATGGTGATACTGTTGATGGTGATGACGAATTTGATGATGATGAGGCTGATGATTGATGTTGATGATGATGATGATTATGTTGATGATGATCTTGGTGAGGATGTTGTTGATGATGACTATGATGATGTTAACTATGATGCTGATGGTGACGTTGTTGATGATGATTAGGCTCATGATATTCTGATGATGATGTTGATAATGATGTTGATAATGATGATGTATATGATGATGCTGATGATGATATTGTTGATTATGTTGTTGATGATGACTATGATGATGTTGATTGTGATGATGAGGGTGATGATTTTGTTGATGATGATGACAATTTTGATTATCATGATGTTGATGATGATGTTGATGAGGTTGATGAAGATGGTGATCATGATGCTGGTGATGATGATGATAGTGATGATAATGGTGATAATGGTTATGAAAACAGCAATGACCTACATGTTTTGGACCCGTATCTCGAGATCTATATTGCATAGTTTTAAAGTTCAGTTAATCTTTTCTAATTTTTACCTTTGCTAAATATGTACTAGTCCCACCAACTGATGTTGTTACTTCTCTCTCTTTTGATTCTTCGTCCGTCCATTTATCTGTCTGTCTATCTGTATATTTGTCGATCTATCTATCTATCTATCTATCTATCTATCTATCTATCTATCTATCTATCTATCTATCTATCTATCTATCTATCTATCTATCTATCTATCTATCTATCTATCTATCTATCTATCTATCTATCTATCTATCTATCTATCTATCTATCTATCTATCTATCTATCTATCTATCTATCTATCTATCTATCTATCTATCTATCTATCTATCTATCTATCTATCTATCTATCTATCTATCTATCTATCTATCTATCTATCTATCTATCTATCTATCTACCTACCTACCTACCTACCTATCTATCTATCTATCTATCCATCTATCTATCCATCCATCTATCTATCCATCTATCCATCCATCCGTCCGTCCGTCCGTTCGTCTGTCTGTCCATCCATCAATCCATCCATCCATCCATCCATCCATCCATCCATCCATCCATCCATCCATCCATCCATCCATCCATCCATCCATCCATCCATCCATCCATCTATCTATCTATCTATCTATCTATCTATCTATCTATCTATCTATCTATCTATCTATCTATCTATCTATCTATCTATCTATCTATCTATCTATCTATCTATCTATCTATCTATCTATCTATCTATCTATCTATCTATCTATCTATGTTTGTCTGCCAGTCTGTCTGTCGCTTTCTATTTTTCTGTCTATATTTGTTTCTCTCACTTTTTATTTTTTTCAAATTCTCTTGACTGTCCTTTCTCCTTCTCTCATCCACTCTCTCCTATTCTATGTTTGTCTGACTTTCTCTATTTATCACTTGCTCTCTCATTCACATTCTGGCATTTACGTCATCCAGTGATATGCTTCACGTCCGTGTAATCTTCCTGCTAATTCAGATTCTCACAAAAATCGATCCGTCAAAACAAGCATGCAGCGTCTCCTGCACTTTCCAGTAACCACATTTTTTTTTACAAACTTAAATTTCTCTAACTTATTTACAATGTTTCTCTTAGTTTCTTACTCTTCACTTGCATTTATTTTATTGCCAATTTTCTTTAATATTATTCATAACGTATATAACATACAGAAGAATGTTGAGAATACCATGGACAGCTAAGAAGAATAATTTTAAAAATTCTGAAAGAGGCCAAAAAGATTATTATTTCCAATATTAGGAATAAATCATCATTACTTTTTGGCCTTGTAATGAGAAGGCAACAACTGGAGAATATTGTGACAACTGGGAAAATTGAGGGACGAAGAGATAAGAGGGAAGCATAAAGAGAAGATACCACACAGATAGCTTTATAGTAATTATGGATTTCATAGCATTGTTTTTCTCGTCACTTATAGCTATCAAGATTAGATAATAATTTGTTATAAGTTTGGACTTCCGGTCAATATGGCAGGTAAGCGGCAGGATCTATTGAGGCTCCTTCTGAAAAGTATTCCTTGTTGCAGTTTTCTCATTTTCCAAGTCCGGCTTGCTGCTAGAGCAACCGAGTTTAGTGCTCTGTGCACACCGTGAGCTGTGTTTTTAATGCGGATCATGTTTCGATATTCCGATTCCCTATGAAGAATGATGATATCGTAGGACTAAGAACAGTCCAGTTGCGTTCACTTTCGGTGCCGTTTGGCCTTATATCTTTTAGCATGTGCTGTAGCTGCTATGATGAGGACTGCAGCTGCCTTTCTTTGTATGGATCCTTCAATGTGATGAGTTTTCATTCAGATGATTCCACTGGCACGGGCGGTAGAGCAATTATGGATTTTAACTTGTTTGCGCCGAGGCCTTCGGCTAACCGTAAACATAAATAACCAACCAGAACTTATTTATATTTTAGACATAATAACAACAGCTTTCCTTTAGATATGGTGAAAACTGTTATATCCTTATTTTGTGAAATTGTTATGTTGGGCTGGTCGTCTACAAATTGGGACTTTGTGTGTTGCATAAGCTAGGAAAAATGCAAAAAAATATATATATAAATAAATAGAAAAAACGGTATGGTGAAAGCTTTATGCAAAAGTGGACGAAACAATTTAGAAGAGCGTTTTAGGCTCCAGCAGGAACAAACATACAACAGTCACACAAATATTTATCTAAAACAAAAAAAAAATAATAAAATCTTACAGACATAGAGGGAGACCAAAACATTCTTGGAGAAGACGGGTGGAAGCAGAGATGAAGATAATGGTGAGGATATGGAATGATCTTAAAGAATGGCAAGAAACAGAATGACTTGGAAAGTACATTTTAAAAACCTTTTCTCCACATGAAGCCGAAAGTGTTTGTTGAAGCCTTATTCTCCACAAGGAACTGAAAGTGTTTTTGAAGACCTATGCTCCACAATGAGCTGAACGTTTTTGTTTGAAGACCTATGGTCCACAAGGAGTTGAAAATGTTTGTTGAAGACCTATGCTCCACAGTGAGTTGAAAATGTTTGTTGAAGACCTATGCTCCACAGTGAATTGAAAATATTTGTTGAAGACCTATGCTCCACAGTGAGTTGAACATGTTTGTTGAAGACCTATGCTCCACAGTGAGTTGAACATGTTCGTTGAAGACCTATGCTCCACAGTGAGTTGAAAATGTATGTTGAAGACCTATGCTCTACAGTGAGTTGAAAATGTTTGTTGAAGACCTATGCTCCACAAGGACCTGAAAGGTAGGAGATAAGCTTGTTTTTCTATGTCTTCAAACTTTTCTCTGGTATTTAAAAAAAAATATTTTCCTAATTCTTTGTTTCCTTCACTCACATTGCCTCATGTTGTTTAAAATTGTTATGTCATTTTGTGTTCTATATTTCCAGAAATACAGGCATGTAACAAAGCATCAAATCTCTTATGTTTTTGACATTGTTAACACCTGGTCTCATGTTAATGCCAAAACTGACACTAATCGGCCTCCATACTTTGTTGATACCTGAGTTTTACGTTTATATGTGAGATGTATCTTCACGAACAATCTTCGACGTTTCTTTGAAGGTTCATGTCATAGTTTACTCCTATTTCTTGTGTCATTTTATTCTTGGAGCTGTGTTTCTAGTTATCGCCTAAATTGTTTTCTTGATACCTGACGAAACTGAGAAAACATCTGCACTTAAGTGTTTATTATTTCACTTATTTCGGTGATTAGTGTGATAACAATGACACATGAGAAAACAATTGGTTTACCAGGAAGTGCAACGTTTAATTTTCCGCATGAAGAAGGAAAAAGATAACATTTTTAATGAAGGAGATACTAACAACAGTTTGGAATGGCGTGAGAAAGAAGAGAAAAGGAGATGTCAAATGAGCAGTTTTATATTTTCAGAAATACGAAGGCCAAGTGTTAAAGTGATCATCTATATTCCATGTCATCGGGTACAATTTCCATTAGAGAACCAGGCATGGGTTTAGGGGGTTCATATAACCCCTGAAAATTTGTACAATATATTTTCTAATTTATTATAAATAATGTGTGCGGGGGGGGGGGGTCCGGTGGGGGGTTTAAAGTAGGTTTTGGTGGTTTAACTCATAAATTTAACAATGGCCGTCCTCATTAAGTTCCGTGCCGCTCCTCCTAGTGAAGACACCGAGACGGTGGTTCACTCAACAGTTTTTTACTTCCAGCTTTGTTTTAAAATGGGAGCATCAACACCATGTTCTCAGCTGACAACACAGGCAAGGCGGTGAAACAAGACATGGCGGTGAAACAAGACATGGCGGTGAAACAAGGCATGGCGATGAAACAAGGCATGGCGGTGAAACAAGGCATGGCGGTGAAACAAGGCATGGCAGTGAAACAAGGCATGGCGGTGAAACAAGGCATGGCGGTGAAACAAGGCATGGCGGTGAAACAAGACATGGCGGTGAAACAAGGCATAGCGGTGAAACAAGGCATGGCGGTGAAACAAGACATGGCGGTGAAACAAGGCATGGCGGTGAAACAAGACATGGCGGTGAAACAAGACATGGCGGTGAAACAAGACATGGCGGTGAAACAAGGCATGGCGGTGAAACAAGGCATGGCGGTGAAACAAGACATGGCGGTGAAACAAGACATGGCGGTGAAACAAGGCATGGCGGTGAAACAAGGCATGGCGGTGAAACATGGCATGGCGGTGAAACAAGACATGGCGGTGAAACAAGACATGGCGGTGAAACAAGGCATGGCGGTGAAACAAGGCATGGCGGTGAAACAAGACATGGCGGTGAAACAAGACATGGCGGTGAAACAAGGCATGGCGGTGAAACAAGGCATGGCGGTGAAACATGGCATGGCGGTGAAACAAGACATGGCGGTGAAACAAGGCATGGCGGTGAAACAAGATATGGCGGTGAAACAAGGCATGGCAGTGAAACAAGACATGGCGGTGAAACAAGGCATGGCAGTGAAACAAGGCATGGCGGTGAAACAAGGCATGGCGGTGAAACAAGACATGGTGGTGAAACAAGGCATTATGGTGAAACAAGGCATGGCGGTGAAACAAGACATGGCGGTGAAACAAGGCATGGCGGTGAAACAAGACATGGCGGTGAAACAAGGCATGGCGGTGAAACAAGACATGGCGGTGAAACAAGACACGGCGGTGAAACAAGACATGGTGGTGAAACAAGGCATGGCGGTGAAACAAGGCATGGCGGTGAAACAAGAGATGGCGGTGAAATGAGACATGGCGGTGAAACAAGACTTGGCGGTGAAACAAGACACGGCGGTGAAACAAGACACGGCGGTGAAACAAGGCATGGCGGTGAAACAAGACATGGCAGTGAAACAAGACATGGTGGTGAAACAAGGCATGGTGGTGAAACAAGACATGGTGGTGAAACAAGACATGGCTGTGAAACAAGGCATGGTGGTGAAACAAGACATGGTGGTGAAACAAGACATGGCTGTGAAACAAGGCATGGCGGTGAAACAAGACATGGCGGTGAAACAAGTCATGGCAGTGAAACAAGACATGGCGGTGAAACAAAACATGGCGGTGAAACAAGGCATGGCGGTGAAACAAGGCATGGCGGTGAAAAAAGGCATGGCGGTGAAACAAGGCATGGCGGTGAAACAAGGAATGATGGGGAAACAAGGTATGATGGGGAAACATGGCATGATGGGGAAACATGGCATGATGGGGAAACATGGCATGAAGGGGAAACATGGCATGATGGGGAACATGGCATGATGGGGAAACAAGGTATGGTGGGGAAACAAGGTATGATGGGGAAACATGGTATGATTGGGAAACAAGGTATGATGGGGAAACAAGGTATGATGGGGAAACAAGGTATGATGGGGAAACATGGCATGATGGGGAAACAAGGCATGATGGGAAAACATGGCAAGATGGGGAAACATTGCATGATGGGGAAACATGGCATGATGGGGAAATAAGGTATGATGGCGAAACAAGGTATGATGGGGAAACATGGTATGATTGGGAAACAAGGTATGATGGGGAAACAAGGTATGATGGGGAAACAAGGGATGATAGGGAAATGTGGTATGATGGGGAAACATGGCATGATGGGGAAACATGGCATGAAGGGGAAACATGACATGATGGGGAAACAAGGTATGAGAGGGAAACAAGGTATGATAGGGAAACATGGTATGATTGGGAAACAAGGTATGATGGGGAAACATGGTATGATGGGGAAACATGGTATGATGGGGAAACATGGTATGATTGGGAAACAAGGTATGATGGGGAAACATGGCATGATGGGGAAACATGGCATGATGGGGAAACAAGGCATGACGGGTAAATTAGGCATGACGGGGAAACAAGGCATGACGGTGAAACAAGGCATGATGGGGAAACATGGCATGACGGTGAAACAAGGCATGATGGGGAAACAAGGCATGACGGTGAAACAAGGCATGATGGGGAAACAAGGCATGACGGTGAAACAAGGCATGATGGGGAAACATGGCATGACGGTGAAACAAGGCATGATGGGGAAACATGGCATGATGGGGGAAACAAGGCATGACGGTGAAACAAGGCATGATGGGGAAACATTGCATGCTTGGAAAACAAGACATGATGGAGAAACATGGCATGATGGTGAAACAAGGCATGACGGTGAAACAAGCCATGAAGGTGAAACAAGGTATGATGGGGAAACAAGGTATGATGGGAAAACAAGGCATGACGGGTAAATAAGGCATGATGGGGAAACAAGGCATGATGAGAAACAAGGCGTGATGGGGAAACAAGGCACGATAGGAAACAAGGCATGACGGGGAAACATGGCATGACGGGTAAATAAGACATGATGGGGAAACAAGGCATGACGGGTAAACATGGCATGATGGGTGAACAAAGCATGATGGGGAAACAAGGCATGACGGGTAAATAAGACATGATGGGAAACAAGGCATGATGGGGAAACAAGGCATGATGGGGAAACATGGCGTGACGGTGAAACAAGGCATGATGGGGAAACAAGGCATAATGGGGAAACAAGGCATGATGGTGAAACAAGGCATAATGGGGAAATATGGCATGGTGGGGAAACAAGGTATGATGGGGAAACAAGGTATGATGGGAAAACAAGGCATGACGGTTAAATAAGGCATGATGGGGAAACAATGCATGATGGGAAACAAGGCATGATGGGGAAACAAGGCATGACGGGTAAATAAGGCATGATGGGGAAACAATGCATGATGGGAAACAAGGCATGATGGGAAAACAAGGCATGACGGGTAAATAAGGCATGATGGGAAAACAAGGCATGACGGGTAAATAAGGCATGATGGGGAAACAAGGCATGACGGGTAAACATGGCATGATTGTTAAACAAAGCATGATGGGGAAACAAGGCATGACGGGTAAATAAGGCATGATGGGAAACAAGCCATGAAGGGAAAACAAGGCATGATAGGGAAACAAGGCATGATGGGAAACAAGGCATGACGGGTAAATAAGGCATGACGGGTAAGCATGGCATGATGGGTAAACAAAGCATGACGGGTAAACAAGGAATGACTGGTAAGTAAAGCATGACGGGTAAATAAGGCTTAACGGTTAAACATGGCATGACTGGTAAACAAAGAATGGTGGATAAACAAGGCATGACAGGTATACAAGGGATGACAGGAAAATAAGGCATTACACGTAAATAAGGCATTACGAGTAAATAAGGCATGACATTTAAACATGGCATGACAGGTAAACTATAAGCATAGTGGGTAAACGGGGCATTACTGGTAAACGAGGAATAACGGTGAAATAAAGCATGTCCAGTAAATAAGGCGTGACGGTTAAACAAGGCATTACGGCTAACTACGGCACGGCGAGTAAACAGGGCATGACGGGTGATAAAGTTATCACATTAAATCAAAGATTGAAAGTAAAATTTATCACATTAAATCAAAGATTAAAAGCAAAAGTTATCACATTAAATCAAAGATTGAAAGTAAAATTCATCACATTAAATCAAAGATTGAAAGTAAAATGTATCACATTAAATCAAAGTTTGAAAGCAAAAGTTATCGCATTAAATCAAAGATTGACGGTACGGTAGCTCTCTGGTTAGTGACGACCAGGACGATACGTTAGCTCTCTGGTTAGTGACGTCACATGACGGTACGATAGCTCTCTGGTTAGTGGCGACACAAGACGGTACGGTAGCTCTATGGTTAGTGACGACACTTGACGGTACGGTAGCTCTATGGTTAGTGACGACACTTGACGGTACGGTAGCTCTATGGTTAGTGACGACACTTGACGGTACGGTAGCTCTCTGGTTAGTGACGACACTTGATCGTACGGTAGCTCTCTGGCTAGGAAACTGAATACTGAATACAATAGATCGGTTATTTCCTCTTAAAGGACTTCCTAATTCACCCAGCCATAAATGGGGGCTGGATCTTTTCTGGAAAAGAAGACAGCACTGGCGTAGTGCTGATACATTGCCCACAAAATAGTGTGCTGATGTGCTATTTTAACACTGTACGCTAACATCATTTGGCGTGACGGGACTCGTTCTTCATATCTATAAAACAAATAATTGTCTAATTATATTACCATGCTAATGTGAAATCCAACTTAGAAAATCTATCTATCTATTGACCTTTCGAGCCGTAACCGGCCCATAGGGCGTAGACCAAGATACACCTTCTCCTATATGATTTTTTTTGTTCTAGCAATTTGTCTTTTAAAGATATTTTATCAAATCTCGCCATCTGTCTCTGTTCTGTGCAAGCAGTTCTATCTCATTGAGGGAGCCGATTCCTGCTGCTCTTGCCTCTCTCATCAATGTTCTTCTCAGTGTCTCCCTGGGTCTTCCTCTTTTACTTAGAAAATGGGGATACAAAAATATTAATAGAGGTCATATAACGCGCTTGTCAGTCCTTGCAAACAATTATCGTGCAGAAGACTTAGAGGGCGAACGATGCAAATACAAGACAGGGAGATTACTTGATGGACAACATCAGTGGAGTGGGCGAATTGCATCGCCAGCTCACAGACAGCAGCATGAGAGAAAGGCTGGTAATTCCCACTGGTCTCCCCAGGCCATGAGATAAGGCAAGGCAAAAACAAGACATTGCTCAGGCTAGATGGCAATAAGACTTAAAGAGTTGAATTAAACAGACAGGACACAGGCAATTTTGGATGCCTATCTATATATTACATGATGAATGAGCTACAAGAAATGATAGATGTCAACAAGAAAGGTCTCAGTCTGAATAGTAAGAAAACAGAAGTAATGGTTATATCGAAGAAACAATCATCACCATCATGCAGCATAAAAATAAACAAGACAAATCTGAAACAAGTGCAGCGTTTGAAATACGTGGGCACAGTGATAACATCAGATGGAAGATGCAACACAAAAATAAAAAGCAGAATCTCTCAGGCCAAAATAGCATTTCAGAAATTGAAAAATATCTTATGCAACAAATCTATGTCAATAGAAATGAGAAAGAGAGTTCATCGATGCTATATAGAGCCAATTCTGACCTATGGAAGCGAATCATGGACAATAGACAAACAAATGAAAAGACGATTAGAAGCCACAGAGATGGGATTTCTCAGAAGAATGTTGAAAGTTCCCTGGACAGCTGAAAAGACCAATGAGAAAGTTCTCAAAGAGGCTAACACAAAAAGGGAGCTCTTAAAAAACATCAGAAAGAAGCAATCAACATTTTTCGGGCACATAATGAGAAGAGGAAAGTTGGAATACTTGGTTACAACTGGTAAAATAAAAGGAAAGAGAGATCGCGGACGACAAAGAGAGAAAATATTGGATAGCTTGGTGTCATGGCATGGAAAACAGTCAACAACAAAACTCATACGATGCACTGTGAATAGAAGCATGTGAAAGGACATGATCGCCAACGCCAACCGGTACGGCATATGATGATGATGATGATGATCTATATACAATACAATACAATACAATACAATATAACAGAAAACAAAACACAACATAACACAACTTAGCATAATATAACATAATAACATATAATATAATATGGTTGAGATGCTATGAGATAACATAACCATAACATAATATATATATATAATACAGTCAAAGTGTGTGACCATAACAAATTAAAAGAAAAGTTGTAAAATGGATTGTATGCATACCGATATTTGCTTTCTTATCACCTCATGTCTAAAATTGAAATGCAAAATTCCTCCTTATTCTAGTCATGTGTTCTTTGTTCTGTACTGTTATTTTACCTGAGTGTAACTCATAACAGTACACTTAACTGTGATGCTCCCTCTGTCCGGGGAAACATGAAAAAAGAAAGTCATTGGAAGTAGCAGGCCTTTGTTGAACCATTAAGTTACATTTGCAAGTAATCAAAGATGAGATCAATGGTTGCTTTAATTGCTGTTGAGAAACGTTCTAAGTAAACTTGCTTGAAAGCTGGTTTCACTATCTTCAGTCATTCGTTATGTACTGAATTATATACGAATTGGGAAAAAAACCCTTATGTAAATGTTATTTTGTTGTAACAGTTACAGTGCGTTATCGATACCAGTTAAAGTACTGATTGACTAGAAAAACTATTGACTAGAATTCTTTATTGGAAGAATGGTTAATTAATTGAGCGATTAACTAGAAAATAAACTGACTAGCTAAAACATAGTAAAATAGGTGACTGGAGAATAATAGGTGGTAAGTAAGTATAATGGTTAACTATTTATGAGAATGAGGGATTATGAGAATGAGTGAATATGAGAATGAGTGATTATGAGAATGAGTGATTATGAGAATGAGTGATTGTGAGAGATTATGAGAATGAGTGACTACGAGAATGAGTGATTATGAGAATGAGTGATTATGAGAGATTATGAGAATGAGTGATTATGAGAGATAATGAGAATGACTGATTATGAGAATGACTGATTATGAGAATTATTTATTGGTATAATATTGGTATATAATTATTTATTGGATCGAATTTTTATGATTAAAAAATGTCAAATTGAGCTAAAAATCATAGGAATGTGTTTGCATTTATTAACTAAAAATGTCAAATTGAGCTAAAAATCATAGGAATGTGTTTGCATTTATTAACTAAAAATGTCAAATTGAGCTAAAAATCATAGGAATGTGTTTGCATTTATTAACTAAAAATGTCAAATTGAGCTAAAAATCATAGGAATGTGTTTGCATTTATTAACTAAAAATGTCAAATTGAGCTAAAAATCATAGGAATGTGTTTGCATTTATTAACTAAAAATGTCAAATTGAGCTAAAAATCATAGGAATGTGTTTGCATTTATTAACTAAAAATGTCAAATTGAGCTAAAAATCATAGGAATGTGTTTGCATTTATTAACTAAAAATGTCAAATTGAGCTAAAAATCATAGGAACGTGTTTGCATTTATTAACTAAAAATGTCAAATTGAGCTAAAAATCATAGGAACGTGTTTGCATTTATTAACTAAAAATGTCAAATTGAGCTAAAAATCATAGGAATGTGTTTGCATTTATTAACTAAAAATGTCAAATTGAGCTAAAAATCATAGGAATGTGTTTGCATTTATTAACTAAAAATGTCAAATTGAGCTAAAAATCATCGGAACATGAAACAATGTATGACCTAAAAATGAAAAAAAGATCGAAATATGACATAAAATTATTACTTCTTCCTCTTCTCTCTTCTACCTTTCAGCTCCCTGTGGAGCGTATGTCTTAAACAAACACTTTCCAAGTCGTTCTGTTTCTTGCCATTCATTTAAGATCTTTCCGTGTCTTCCCCATCATCTTCATCTCTGCTTCTATCTGTCTTCTCCAAGAATTCTTTGGTCTCCCTTTTTGTCTTTTCCCCTGAGGATTCCAAAAAGAGCCTGTTGTGTAATACACTAATTCGGCTTCCTCATTTCTGCTGCTACCTGCTGCTTCGTTTAGGCTACGTACATTTCAGGTGCCAATTCTGGACGAATTCATTGTAGACAAAAGGTTAGTCGGCAATCCGGACTCATTTACTTTTTCTCTCTTTGACTTGTCCATGTTTGTGAAGTTTTTTTCAGCTTTTTTTTCCACAGTATGGGATAGCCAGTCCCATGCCCAACCCTCCTTTCTCGCCTCTTACGAACATGTCTGGTAAGGTACAGTGCCACTATTCTTTACTCCCCTTTTGGGCCCCGGCAGCGCACGGGCCAAAATCATTAATTATTTGCTATTAAATATGACGTTAAAGTATCCACTATTGAGTCTTCATTCTTAGAGTCGAGCTCTGCTTTCAATTATTTCTCTTTGTTGCCACGCAATTTCTGAGGCGGCAGATCTCTCTCACTTTAGCTCATTTTTTTTTCAATTTTTGGACACACTTACTGCCCCTGAGTGTCTGCAATAACTTTCACACCAAAGGAGTGTCTCAGTTGTCTAGCCTCAAACAGTGAAGCCACTTGCGACGGTATTCCTGTTTGAAGTCTCACTTCAGAACAAACTGTTACTGTCACTTCTGTGTGCTGCTGCTCGGTGCGGTGTTTTGGCCAAAGGTATCTTTTATATTTGAACTTGAAACGCTTATCCTGACATACGGTAAATCAACTAAAAGTCGTACTTAATTTTTCATCTAATTGTTTATTTCGAATTACGTTGTTTGAGTTATAGAAACATTGTAGCTATTCAGGCAAGTTTACGTGTTTCTTAGAAATAAAATTACAAACCCACATTTTTTTCCTGCCTAATAAAGTTAAGAGCCCCGTCACGCTACGTGGCGTATGGGAAATATGGTTTTAGTGACCGTAATTTTGTATAGACCTTGATTATTATAGGCGCATGATTTTTTTGGGTAATGAGGTCGAATTTACGCCCGTGCTGATTTACTTTTCCATTAAAAAATCCGGTACCCATTTAAGGCTGGGTGAACCCAGAAGCCGTCGATCAGGATGAACCCGACCTCTTGTCCTTTGTAGTCCAGTTCACTAACCACTGAGCTATTACGGCTCCCCTGCCTAATAAAGGGTCATTTAAATGAACGTTTTATTGTACTTAAAATGGCGACATATATGACCAAACATAAACAAAAATATTAATTTATGCCCCTAATTTGGTCAAAATAAGACCTAAACCTAAATTATGGTCAAAATTATAATTTGTGTGATATGAAGTGTATCATTCTGTGTATGTATATGGATCTGTCCAATAAACAAACAGAAAATGTCCAAGTGTTGGCCTTCCAATATGTTCTGTGTGGTCTGCGAGCAACGGGTTGAGCCACGTCTAGAATGTGAAAGAAATGTCCAGATGAATTGTCCATATTGTCTGGAGACATTATTTTAATGTCGATTGTTAATTATTGCTGTAGTTAGAAAAGCGAGACCACGTTGTGCGAAGTTCCGGGGACCAGTGGCATAGTATGAAAGAAGTTTGAAAAATACCGTTGCCCCGGGGGCACTACATTTTTAGGATCCAAAATTTAAAAAAAAACACAGTGCTAATAATAAATAACAGACCCGTTTATTGGAGACTTGCACCTGGTGATGGTAGTATACGTTACGCCACTGCCGAAAACTTTGACTTCAGTTCCAGACAAAATTGCTTCCATGTTCAGAAATTCCATTCCTTTATTATCTTCTTTTTGTCCTTTCTAAATCCCACTCTATAAATTCCTCTATTCTAATTTAACCCGACTCCATAAATTCCATTCCTCTAAAATTATGTTATTCAACTTAATAAATTCGATTTCTTTTTTATTCTTTAGTATTAATAATCTATAATGCGACTCCTCTGCTATTCTATTTCTCTGTAACGAACAACCTAAATCTGTAATCTTCTCAAACAGCTTCTCTATATTCCGACTCCTGTAATTTTCTGGTGTATGACAACAAACCCGACCAAAGTTTCTGCCGACTCGACAGCCATGAATAGGACTCCAATTACTTTAGGTTAGTCTACAACTATAACGCTGAATGTTTGCGCTATTCCTTATGTGAGCTCATGTCATTACTAATGGTGTGACCATCTGTCGGGATGATAAGCTTTCTTCCGACGGCAGATCAGCCTGCAGGGAGACGGTTATCTAGGTTTCTGCTTTAATCAAAACAGGCGCACTTGAACATCCCGGAGATGGCAAAAGAAGCGCATATCATCTTGTCTTTGTGTTTAGCGCTTAGCAGATGGTGCACACCTGAGCTGCATATGTTTTAGTTATGTGCGTATGTGAGAACACATTTTCTAGGCGTGTTTGGCAAAACAGCAAACTGACAGTTAAAACAATGGTCGCCGGTCACAATGGCTGCATATTTAGTATCAACCTGCATGGCAGCGAATCTTGGATAATTTCTGAAAAGAAGGAGAGAAGGCTAAATGAATTCCAACTGTGATGTCTGCGTCGTATTCTTGGTGTCACCTGGAAGGATAAAGTGACAAACGTGGAGGTCATGACTAGCACAGACCTCCCGAACATCTACACGCTGCTCAAACAACGTAGGTTACGCTGGCTTGGCCTACCAAATTACAGAAGGTCTAGTGGGCGTCCAAAACCTTGATTTGTAAACGTGTGTAAATGTGACATGAGGACTCTGAACATAAACCCTGCAGCTTAGGAAGAAATAGCTGCAGACCGCAATTTTTGGAAACACACTCTAAGGCTCCAACTCAGACAAGAAGCAGACAGATTCATAGAAAAAGAGAATACACGGCGAAAAGAAAAGAAAAAATAACATTTCTAGACGCGTTGAAAATCCATAGCCAACTATGACTGACTGGGGCTGCTACTATGTGTGAACACATACAACGTACTATGTCAAGTCTCTCACACATAAATATCAAGAAACCAAGAAATACTCAAGATGCAACAAAGCTTGTCAAATCATTGGACAGTTATCACCACTATTGTCCAACAAGGAAATAACTCTAGAGTCAAAACGGTCACTCTACAATACAATCTTCATGCCAACGTTGTGCTAACAATGCCAGTCCTGGACACTTGATGCAAGAACATTGAGAAAAATAACCTCTACAGAGATGAAATGTGTCAGACGAATAATAGGGAATTCTGAGAGATAAGATCAGAAATGAAGAACTGAGAAAAAAGTTAGGAATAACCTCCGCCATATAACATATAAAGAAAGAACAGATAAAATGGTTTGGCCACGTGACAAGGCAGAAAGATCAACACACACAACGAGCCTTCAATAAACGTTGCAAGAACACCAGACCCAAGGGCCGACCACGAAAAAGATGGATTAACGTAATATTGGAAACACTAGGAAACATAACAGCAGCATAGGCGAATAGAAGAGCAAAAGACGACAATTTATATCTCCCCTCGACGCTGAAAGGCAAATGCGGAAGGAAAGAAGAAGAAGATTGTTTAAAAGAGACGTGGAATAGCGTGCAATATGTATCCACAAACAAGCGCACACGGGGGTCGGTCAAAAAGTTTTGCACATTTACTAAGAAATCGTTGAAGCGCACGCGAATGTTATATACCATTGTCAAGACACGGGGGAGGGAAGGGGGGAACAAACAAATGCGAAGTTACTGTAAAGCTGATGATAAGGATGAAAAGTGAAAAATGAACACAAGTAGTATGGTTATAGCTTTACGTTAGTGAGGGCCAACACAAGTCGTATGGTTATAGCTTTACGTTAGTGAGGGCCAACACAAGTAGTATGGTTATAGCTTTACGTTAGTGAGGGCCAACACAAGTAGTAAGGTTATAGCTTTACGTTAGTGAGGGCCAACACAAGTAGTATGGTTATAGCTTTACGTTAGTGAGGGCCAACACAAGTCGTATGGTTATAGCTTTACGTTAGTGAGGGCCAACACAAGTAGTATGGTTATAGCTTTACGTTAGTGAGGGCCAACACAAGTAGTATGGTTATAGCTTTACGTTAGTGAGGGCCAACACAAATCAAAACGATGTTGCAACTCAAGGCCTTCAGCAGGAATAATGTTCAACACATTGGAAAAAATATATAAAGTAGTGATAACTTGAAGATAAATATAAAGAAGTGATAACTTGAAGATAAATATAAAGAAGTGATAACTTGAAGATAAATATAAATAGGTGATAAATTGAAAATAAATATAAAGTAGTGATAACTTGAAAATAAATATAAAGCAGTGATAACTTGAAGATAAATATAAAGAAGTGAAAACTTACTGACATAAAATATTGGATAGCTTGGTGTCATGGCATGGAAAACAGTAAACAACAGAACTCATGCGATGCACTGTGGATAGAAGATTGTGGAAGGACATGATCGCCAACGCCAACCGGTACGGTACATGATGATGATGATGAGTACCGGTACGGTACATGAGGAGATTTATGAGCAGCTGTCTGATAAGCTCTGTAAAGTAAGTAAAGCTCTTCTCTCCCTGCCTTGCTAGGCGTATGGTGAATGTGGTATTAGTGACCATATTTTCTATGGTCACAGCACATTTTTCGCTGATGTTGTCGGCATGACACCAGACCGCCTTTATCTCCAAGAAAAATCCCTCATACCCATTTTTAGAGCCTGGGTGAACCCCGGAACAAAATCCATCACTTCTCGTGATCGAAACCGGAGCCTTCTGATCACGTAGCGAGCAAACTAACCAGCCAGCCACCGAGACTCCAATCCGATAGCGACTAAGAAAATCACGGAATTTGTAAATTATTAAAGAAACAAATACATGAACAGTTTATACATTAACAAAACGTTGTATTTTGAGAAACATTCAACGTAATTCAGAATTATACAATAACCATAAAACCTACGATCAGCATAAAATGAGAAAGAATAAAATCAAAAGTGTTAACACAAAATGAAAAGAAGACGAGAAAAATCTCTGTTGCTTGAGATAGAACAAAAGCTCAAATGAAGTTAAAATCCATTGCAATGTTATGTTCGGCTTCAATTCAAATGTCAATCAAGGTTCATAAATGGCTCTTCAACACGGAGAAAGAGATTGCCAGGAAAGAGTTTTCGTTAATGGATGATCTCGTAGAATTGGTAGGATAGGGGTTAAAATCCTGGCAGAACAGAGCCAGCTGTCGACAGCTTGATAATATTGGTGAGCAATCATTGTATCTCTGGGCTGGATTTCTGAGAACTCCTTTTAATGAAATCATTCATTTTCTTCTTCTGCCTTTCAGCTCCCAGTGGAGCATAGGTCTTCAACAAACACTTTCAGCTCCCAGTGGAGCATAGGTCTTCAACAAACACTTTCAGCTCCCAGTGGAGCATAGGTCTTCAACAAACACTTTCAGCTCCCAGTGGAGCATAGGTCTTCAACAAACACTTTCAGCTCCCAGTGGAGCATAGGTCTTCAACAAACACTTTCAGCTCCCAGTGGAGCATAGGTCTTCAACAAACACTTTCAGCTCCCAGTGGAGCATAGGTCTTCAACAAACACTTTCAGCTCCCAGTGGAGCATAGGTCTTCAACAAACACTTTCAGCTCCCAGTGGAGCATAGGTCTTCAACAAACACTTTCAGCTCCCAGTGGAGCATAGGTCTTCAACAAACACTTTCAGCTCCCAGTGGAGCATAGGTCTTCAACAAACACTTTCAGCTCCCAGTGGAGCATAGGTCTTCAACAAACACTTTCAGCTCCCAGTGGAGCATAGGTCTTCAACAAACACTTTCAGCTCCCAGTGGAGCATAGGTCTTCAACAAACACTTTCCAAGCCGTTCTATTTCTTGCTGTTCTTTTAAGATCAGTCCATGTCTTCCCCATCACCTTTATCTCCGTTTCCATCTGTCTTCTCCAAGAATATTTTGGTCTACTGCTTTGTCTAATCCCCTATGGATTCCAAAAAAGGACTGTCGTGAAATACTCTCAGCTGGCTTCCGCAGAGTGTGTATTATCCAGCGCCATCGTCTTCATTGTATCTCTTTGATCTCTGGTATTTGACTAATTCTACGTTAGTGATTTTGTCCTGCCATTTCCATCCTCTTGTAAAGTTCTCATTTTTGCTATCTAGTTCCAAAGGGTGGAACTAGTGGTTTTGTCATTATGAATGGGACATTATGGGACCATGTGGGACAGTGTAATCCTAGAAACAAATTATTATTGTTATTAAAATCATCATCACTACACACCGGTCGAATCCATAGGTGTTCCGATATTCCATTCGAGAAAATCCGAATAGAACCTTGATTCATGTGCACAAACTCCATAGCAGGGCCTGGAATCTGCCATGTGGACATGTTTTTTGCTGACAGATTTGTCCGAGCAGCACCCACATTTATGGCTTACTCTTGTAACTGCCAAAGCTTCTACGCGAGAGCACACGGGACCTCCAGTATATCGCCATTACCCAAGAGAGTTAGTCATCATTACCCAAGAGAGTTAGTTATCATTACGCAAGAGAGTTAGTTATCATTACCCAAAAGAGTTAGTCATCCCTACCCAAGAGAGGTAGTTATCATTACCCAAGAAAGTTAGTTATCATTACCCAAGAGAGTTAGTCATCATTACCCAAGAGAGTTAGTCATCGCTACCCAAGAGAATTAGTCATCTGTACCCAAGAGAGTTAGTTATCATTACCCAAGAGAGTTAGTTATCATTACCCAAGAGAGTTAGTTATCATTACCCAAAAGAGTTAGTCATCATTACCAAAGAGAGTTAGTCATCATTACCCAAGAGAGTTAGTTATCATTACCCAAGAGAGTTAGTTATCATTACCCAAGAGAGTTAGTTATCATTACCCAAGAGAGTTAGTCATCATTACCCAAGAGAGTTAGTCATCATTACCCAAGAGAGTTATCATTACCCATGAACCCCATTGAACACCGGTCCTTCCTATTCAGATGCTGACGCCATACCTCTAGACTACACAGTCCTCCCCTCCCCCACCCAATAAAAAAAATAAGCACTCTTTATGACGCATATTGGACATAAAATATAAATTGAGAGACCCATGTGCTCACTGGGGTGGGTTACGGGCGAACGAGAAAAATGGGGTGTTATATATTCTGATCTGGAATGAGGGAAACATGAAAACAACGCAGTGAGTCGCCGTAAACTGTAAACATGTTGGACAGGTGGCCAGCTTTGAACGGTACATAGTCAGGTGGTAACATGTTTGCATGGTCACATGGTATATGGTCTCATGATCACATGGTTGCATGGTCACATGGTATATGGTCTCATGATCACATGGTTGCATGGTCACATGGTATATGGTCTCATGATCACATGGTTGTGTGGTCACATGGTATATGGTCTCATGATCACATGGTTGCATGGTCACTGGTATATGGTCTCATGATCACATGGTTGCATGGCCACATGGTATATGGTCTCATGATTACATGGTTGCATGGTCACATGGTATATGGTCTCATGATCACTTGGTTGCATGGTCACATGGTATATGGTCGCATGATCACTTGGTTGCATGGTCACATGGTATATGGTCGCATGATCACTTGGTTGCATGGTTACCTGGTATATGGTCACATGGTTGCATGGTCACATGATTGCATGGTCACCTGGTCAGATGGTCACATGGTCGCATGATCGCTTGGTCACACGGTACACGATACATGGTCACACGGTCGCCTGGTTACATGGTGCATAGTTATAATAAGTTACAGTTAGCGAACCCAATCTAGTAACCGGTAACTGAGGGTGAAGGTTGCAGGACAAAGCTCGTAAAGGGGAGGTGAGGGGCGAATAAACAGCCAACTTTGGGACTGACCTTGAACTTGTGGATGCATTATGTAGCAACAATTTTTAAAAAAAGTGTGTGACGTCGATTGCAAACTGTGAAGGTCACAAGCTTAATCTATGTAGGCGAGAATCAAACACCCTCGGTTCCATTCCAGGCGGACTTGGTGATGGCGACACTTTTCAGTGGGTGAGTCCAGAGATAAGTTGATGGCCTCTGGACAGAAAGTGACGTTTGTCGATTCTCACTACAGGCGTGGACATTTAAAAAAAATATCGAATCCCTGTTTTCTCGTGTCCTTCCTCTAATCTCCGAGAAGTGAAAGAAAGCAAAGATAGAAGACTCAGTCTTAATAGCAAAGAGATAGAGGTAATGGGGTAACAACAAAGAAAAAGACATCAACTCAGTGCAAAATAAAAACAAGTGGAACAATATTAAAACAGGTAAATTAATTTAAATATCTGGGAATAATGTTAACCTCAGATGGTAGATATACAACAGAGGTGAAATGCAGAATGGCTTTGACAATAGAAACAAGAAAAAGAGTTCTTACATATTATGTCAGTCTTAACATATGGATGTGAATCATGGACAACAGAACAACAGACAAGAAAATCACTGGAGGCTGTAGAAATGTGGTTTTACAGAAGAATATTGAGAGTACCATGGACAGCTAAGAAGAGTAATGAAGATGTTCTGAGAGAGGTCAAAGCAAAAAGAGAGCTAATCTCCAATGTTAGGAAGAAACAATCATCATTTTGTGTTGCCATGTAATGAGAAAAGAACAGCTGGAATATATTGTAACAAGTGGCAAAATTGAGAGACGAAGAGATAGAGGGAAGCAAAGAGAAAAAATACCAGACAGCTTAAGAAAATGGCTTGGCATTAGGTCAACAATAGAAATGATAAATAACTGTCGTGAACGAAAGTTGTAGAGAGACATGATCACCTACGCCAGCAGGCATGGTACTTGATAATGATGATGATGATGAGTCTCCGAGAAGTAAGATCTGATATCAAGTCCTCTGGGAAAACGGCGAAAAACAGGAGGTCATTGTGTACACTCGTATGTATTTTAAAAGAGCCCGTGGTAGTTTAAAGTCTACAAGAGTTGACCAAAAATTGGCCGCATCCCGGGCAAAAATTGTTATGCAAAATCTACCCATGACGAAGACGGATATTTCGGGCAGAAACAGCGACTTTGTCGTAAACTAGTGACACAACGCTTCCGCGCCTACCTAAGGAGTGAACGATCAGAAGACAAAAAGTAGAGACTATCCTATACTATCTGAACTTATCCTATACTTTTATCTTACCTTACAATTTCTTATAATATCATATCTTAAACTAGTATATCCTAACATGCCCTATCCTATCCTATCATGTCCTATCCTATCATATCTTAAACTAGTATATCCTATCATGTCCGATCCTATCCTATTATGTCCTATCCTATCATATCTTAATCTAGTATATCCTATCATGTCCTATCCTATCCTATTATGTCCTATCCTATCATATCTTAAACTAGTATATCCTATCATGTCCTATCCTATCCTATCATGTCCTATCCTATCATATCTTAATCTAGTATATCCTATCATGTCATCTCCTATCTTATCATGTCCTATCCTGTCATATCTTAATCTAGTATATCCTATCATGTCCTATCCTATCATATCTTAATCTAGTATATCCTATCATGTCCTTTCCTATCATATCTTAATCTAGTATATCCTATCATGTCCTATCCTATCATATCTTAATCTTGTATATCCTATCATGTCATCTCCTATCATATCTTAATCTAGTATATCCTTTCATCTCCTATCCTATCATATCTTAATCTAGTATATCCTATCATGTCCTCTCCTCTCCTAACATATCTTAATCTAGTATATCCTATCATGTCCTATCCTATCATATCTTAATCTAGTATATCCTATCATGTCCTATCCTATCATATCTTAATCTAGTATATCCTATCATGTCCTCTCCTATCATATCTTAATGTAGTATATCCTATCATGTCCTCTCCTATCATATTTTAATCTAGTATATGCTATCATGTCATCCTCTATCCTATCATACCTTAATCTAGTATATCCTATCATGCCATCCTCTATCCTATCATATTTTAATCTAGTATATCCTATTATGTCATCCCCTATCCTATCATATCTTAATCTAGTATATCCTTTCACATCCTATCCTATCATAGCTTAATCTAGTATATCCTATCATGTCCTATCCTATCATATCTTAATCTAGTATATCCTATCATGTCCTATCCTATCATATCTTAATCTAGTATATCCTATCATGTCATCCCCTATCCTGTCATATCTTAATCTAGTATATCCTATCATGTCCTATCCTATCATATCTTAATCTAGTATATCCTATCATGCCCTATCCTATCATATCTTAATCTAGTATATCCTATCATGTCCTATCCTATCATATCTTAATCTAGTATATCCTATCATGTCCTATCCTATCATAGCTTAGTCTAGTATATCCTATCATGTCCTATCCTATCATATCTTAATCTAGTATATCCTATCATGTCCTATCCTATCATAACTTAATCTATTATATCCTATCATGTCCTCTCCTATCATATCTTAATCTAGTATATCCTATCATGTCATCCCCTATCCTATCATATCTTAATCTAGTATGTCCTATCATGTCCTATCCTATCATATCTTAATCTAGTATATCCTATCATGTCATCCCCTATCCTATCATATCTTAATCTAGTATATCATATCATGTCCTATCCTATCATATCTTAATCTAGTATATTCTATCATGTCCTATCCTATCATATCTTAATCTAGTATATCCTATCATGTCCTATCCTATCATAACTTAATCTAGTATATCCTATCATGTCCTCTTCTATCATATCTTAATCTAGTATATCCTATCATGTCATCCCCTATCCTATCATATCTTAATCTAGTATATCCTATCATGTCCTATCCTATCATATCTTAATCTAGTATATCCTATCATGTCATCCCCTATCCTATCATATCTTAATCTAGTATATCCTATCATGTCCTATCCAATCATATCTTAATCTAGTATATCCTTTCATGTCCTATCCCATCATATCTTAATCTAGTATATCCTATCATGTCCTATCCTATCATAACTTAATCTAGTATATCCTATCATGTCATCTCCTATCATATCTTAATCTAGTATATCATTTCATGTCCTATCCTTTCATATCTTAATCTAGTATATCCTATCATGTCCTATCCTATCATATCTTAATCTAGTATATCCTATCATGTCATCCTCTGTCCTATCATATCTTAATCTAGTATATCCTATCATGTCATCCCCTATACTATCAAATCTTAATCTTGTAAATCATATAATGTCCTATCATATCTTAATCTAGTAAATCCTATCATGTCCTATCCTATCATATCTTAATCTAGTATATCCTATATTGTCCTATCCTATCCTGTCATATCTTAATCTAGTATATCCTATCATGTCCTATTTTCTCCTATCATATCTTAATCTAGTAAATCCTATCATGTCCTATCTTCTCCTATCATATCTTAATCTAGTAAATCCTATCATGTCCTATCTTCTCCTATCATATCTTAATCTAGTATATCCTATCGTGTCCTATTTTCTCCTATCATATCTTAATCTAGTAAATCCTATCATGTATTATCTTCTCCTATCATATCTTAATCTAGTATATCCTATCATGTCCTATCCTCTCCTATCATATCTTAATCTAGTATATCATATCATGTCCTCTCCTAACATATCTTAATCTAGTATATCCTATCATGTCCTCTCCTATCCTATCATATCTTATTCCAGTATATCTTCATCCAGTATATCCTATAATATCTTGTTCCAGTATATCCTATCATGTCCCCTCCTATCCAATGATGTCCTCTCCTATCCTGTGATGTCCTCTTATATCCTACAATATCTTATTCCAGTATATCCCATTGTGTTCTCTCCTATGATGTCCTCTCCTATTCTATAATATCTTGTTCCACTATATCCTAGCATGTCCTCTCCTCTCCTATGATGTCATCTCCTATGATGTCATGTCCTATCATATCTTATTCCAGTATATCCCATCATGTCCTCTCCTATGATGTCCTCTTCTATGATGTCCTCTTCTATGATGTCCTCTCCTATACTATCATATCTTATTCCAGTATATCCCATCATGTCCTCTCCTATGATGTCCTCTCCTCTCCTATGATGTCCTCTCCTATGATGTTCTCTCCTATAATGTCCTCTCATATTTTATCATTTCTTATTCCAGTATATCCCATCATGTCCTCTCCTATGATGTCCTCTCCTATTATGTCCTCTCCTATGATGTTCTCTCCTATAATGTCCTCTCATATTTTATCATTTCTTATTCCAGTATATCCCATTATGTCTTCTTCTAACCTATCATGTCCTCTCCTCTCCTATGATGTTCTCTCCTATGATGTCCTCTCATATGATGTCTTCTCCTATCCTATCATTTCTTATTCCAGTATATCCTATCATGTCTTCTTCTAACCTATCATGTCCTCTCCTCTCCTATGATGTCCTCTCCTATCCTATCATATCTTATTCCATTATATCCCATCATGTCCTCTCCTATGATGTCCTCTCCTCTCCTATGATGTTCTCTCCTCTCCTATCATTTCTTTTTCCAGTATATCCCATCATGTCCTCTTCTACCCTATCATGTCCTCTCCTCTCCTATGATGTCCTCTCCTATGATGTCCTCTCCTATGATGTCCTCGCCTATCCTATCATTTCTTATTCCAGTATATCCTATCATGTCCTCTTCTATCCTATCATGTCCTCTCCTATCATGTCCTCTCCTCTCCTATGATGTCCTCTCCTATGATGTCCTCTCCTATGATGTCCTCTCCTCTCCTATCATTTCTTATTCCAGTATATCCTATCATGTCCTCTTCTACCCTATCATGTCCTCTCCTATGATGTCCTCTCCTATGATGTCCTCTCCTATGATGTCCTCGCCTATCCTATCATTTCTTATTCCAGTATATCCCATCATGTCCTCTTCTACCCTATCATGTCCTCTCCTCTCCTATAATGTTCTCTCCTATGATGTCCTCTCCTATGATGTCCTCGCCTATCCTATCATTTCTTATTCCAGTATATCCTATCATGTCCTCTTCTACCCTATAATGTCCTCTCCTATGATGTCCTCTCCTATGGTGTCCTCTACTATGATGTCCTCTCCTATGATGTCCTCTCCTATGGTGTCCTCTACTATGATGTCCTCTCCTATGATGTCCTCTTCTATGATGTCCTCTCCTATGATGTCCTCTCCTATGATGTCCTCTTCTATGATGTCCTCTCCTATGATGTCCTCTCATATCCTATCATTTCTTATTCCAGTATATTCCATTATGTCTTCTTCTAACCTATCATGTCCTCTCCTCTCCTATGATGTCCTCTTCTATGATGTCCTCTCCTATCATGTCCTCTTCTACCCTATCATGTCTTCTCCTATTCTGTCCAATCATATTCATGGAATCAGTTTCACTGCATTCTCAAACTCCCCATATCCGCTCCAACGCCTGTCACAGCATCCCCCAAAGCTCACTAACGCCTTTCGTGAATTCTGTCGACAAGTTCGACCTCCGTACAGGCCCAATTAGGCTACACAGACAACGAATCAAAAGAAGTTCCATTGAAGTCTCTTCCACACTCTATTTTGTTTTCTCCAAAAAGAATGGAAATTGAAGACAAATAGAGCAATCGAAACGGTTTAAAAGACCTCGTTGGTCTCTGCAAAAACACGGCGATATGTGCAGCCAATGTCGATTGTGGAGTTGGCAAAGCCGAACACCGTACAAGCCATACTTGATTGAATAGATGATAATTTCAAACTACTTTACTGTGAAGAGAAATCCCATAGTCAGTTCCATACTCCAGTTCATTATAATGAATCGAAAAATTCGACACACTCAAAAGATTATCAAAGCAATCGAAAATCGGTATTAGTAATTGCACGCTCTAAAGACGCTACGAAGGTGATCGCCATTTTCCCGGAAGTAGAGACAGATGTAAAGAAAAGACTTTGATATTTGCAGCCAAAGCGTAACTCTCGTGAGGAAAACAAACTTCGTTATTTGGCGTTGAATTGAGGTTCACATTAAATTGCATATTGTTGACAGAGAGAGAGAGAGAGAGAGAGAGAGTTAGAGAGAGAGAGAGAGATGATTTAGTTGTAGAATCTGGTTACTCAGAAAAGATGAAGAAATTACCACAGCATGATATAAATGTGAAAATACCACAAGAATGGTGTTTACTTGAGAGGGTTCAATGGAAAGAAAAAAGGCACAGAAATATTTATATCCAGATATTTTTTATAATAATAGAATTAGTGTGTGTATAGTACTAGACTGTACCCAAAGGCCGATGTCAAATTTGAAAGAAAACATCTGGAGTTCAGACCTACTTATGACATACTATAACCAGTGATAGAAAATGTAGAACTGAAATAAACAGAAGTATAAGAATGGCAAACAAGTTTTTTTTTTAGTAGCATGAAAAGAATACTAACATCAAATCAGATAACACCAGGGCTAAAACTAAGAATAGCAAAATGTTATATCTTCTCAATATTCCTGTATGGCGCAGAGACATGAATATTAAACAGGAAAACAGAACAGAAAATTAAAGACTTTGAAATGTGGATTTATAGAAGAATAGGAAAAATTGGATGGAAAGGAAAGAAAATAAATAATGATCTTAAAACAAGTAAAATGAAAAGAGAACTACTAAACACAATTAAAACAAGGGAAATGAGATTTTGGGGGCATACTAAAAGACACAGCAGTGTGATAAAAGTAATCTTGGGAGGGGAAAATACAAGGTTAAGAAGGCAGAGGGAGAAAAAGACATACGGACGAGTAACATCAAAAGATTGACAAGTCAGCCTATGACAACTCGCTCTATCAAAGTAAGAGACGTATCGGAATGGCACTCCATGGAGCCACCATATATATTTATATATTTCACATTACAGAAGTTACCTGGTAAACTGTTGCTTGGTTATTTGGTTTCATTGTTGCCTGTTTTTTTTCCCCTCAATAAATTTGCTTCTTTTCTTACTTCTAAATCAGTGTATGTGTTTGCATCTTCTTCGGTTTGACATGGTTCTAACGATTTTTTTTTCTATTTCTATTGGTGCCTTCTTGGAAAAATTATCATTTTTGTGCCCATATAATGAGCGGGGAACAGGAGAAATATATTGTGACAATCGGGAAAATTGAGGCAAAGAGAAAAAATACCAGACAGCTTAACAGAATGGCTTGGTAAATGGTCAACAAAAAAAAAAATAACTATCTTTACGTCACATAGTACCATTGCTGGTGTATGTCGGGGGGCAACGATAGAACCAGAGGGATAAAGGCCGCTTGGTCAAGCAGTCGCCACGACGTGTGCAACTCAGGATTTTTATTTCACCCCGATAGAAAAAATCCTTTCTGTCTACCGCGGGTTTCGAACACCGAACGTCAGCTTTTCAGCCAGCGGGGCAGTGGTTTTAGCCGCACGGCCACGCGCACCTCAACAATAGAAATGATAAATAACTGTCGAGAGCAAGAGTTATGGATAGACGTGATCAGCAACGCCAGCAAGAATGATATTTGATGATTCTTGGTTATTATGGCTACAGTAAGTTATTCTATTTACTTTTGCTTGCTCGCTTTTTTTAAAAAAAAACTGTTTCTCCTTTATTGTTTTCTATGTCTGTTTCTAATTGCTGCTATTGCTTAATTTGTTATTAATGGTTTTATAATTGTTAGTCACTTTCCTTTACTTTGTTCATTTTTTGCTGTTGACAGGTTGACTTCTTGACATTTGATCGAACCTCAAAAATTTTCACCGTTGGAAAAAAAAAAATAAATAAAAGTGTTTATATTTAAAGAAAATTAAAAAAAAACGAAGAAGAAATAAAACGATGTAAACAAGAAGAAGAAAAAATAAAAACAAAAAAGAGAAAGTGAGAAACATTGTACCTACAGTTCACTCCAATGACGTCTAATGGTTCCAACGCGCTTTTCTTCCGGTGCTCCAATCAATGATTCTCAATGGTTTTGTCTTGTTTGAGCTACTTGCAACACCGATATCCAATTACGGAGAGAAGCGATTACTTTCTGGCCACTTAACCAGATTTGATATTTGCAGCCAAAAGCGTAACTCTCGTTAGGAAAATTAACTTCGTTATTTGGCATTGAATTGAAGTTCTCATTAAATTCGTATTGTTAACACAGAGAGATATGATTTCGTTGTATATGCTGCTTATTCGGAGTAGGTCAAGAAACTGTCACAAGAACTGTCATTCTGTGGATTCTGAATAGAAGGGTCGTGGATTCTGAGGGTGGATTCCGAATAGATGGATAGTGGATTCTGAAGGTGGATTCTAAATTGAAGGGTAGTGGATTCTAAAGGTGGATTCTGAATAGATGGGTCGTGGCTTTTGAAATGGTGGGATTCTGTATAGATGTTTAGGGGTTCCGAAGGTGGTTTCTGAGTAGAATGATAGTGGATTCTGAGGGTGGATTCTGAATAGGTGGATAGTGGATTCTGAAGGTGGATTCTGAAGGTGGATTCTGAAGGTGGATTCTGAAGGTGGATTCTGAATAGGTGGATAGTGGATTCTGAAGGTGGATTCTAAATAGAAGGATATTGGATTCTAAAGGTGGATTCCGAATAGAAGGTGACAGATAGGCCGACTAATGACAATCTAGCAGATGCAATTGTTGAGCCAGATATACTCATGTGGTAGGAATGATCAGATAAATAAAGTTACATTACTTTAGGTAACACGTTAACAATGGTCGTTAGCACACTTTCATCTAATTGCAAGGGGTTATGTCGTAAAAGTGCAGGTTCGATCGTCGTTGAGGCTGTCATATTACATATTATATTCTGTGCTTTACGATCATAATCGTGATTATATAGCTGCGCTAGCTGAGGGTTTTAGTAAACTGGGATACTGAGCATAAACCTGATGTATGGCTTCTAGGTTCACCCAGCTTTATATGGATATATACTTTTCTAATAGATATTAACCGCACTGGCGTAATCCTGTCCACATTACTCAAAATGTAATAATGATAAAAATAAGGATGGACACTAGCTAATCCAAAAAAAAAATATTAAAATGGTAAACAAATATAGAAACTGACATTTCTCAGAATATGACAATTTAAGAAAGGAGAAAAAGGTGGTATGGTAACAGCTTTACGTAGGTCAGTGTTTTGTTACTCATCTACGTAAAGCTGTTACCATACCACTTTTTTCTCCTTTTTAAAAATTGTCATTATCATCATCAGCTTTACAGTAGCTTCGCATCTCTACGCATCTTGGAGCATCTGGTGCATCTTGGGGCATCTTGGTGCATCTTGATGCTTTTACTCCTCCACACCCAGAAATATCACAGTAGTGAACAAATGTAGACACTAACAATTTCCCAAAAAAATGACAAAGGTGAACATATATAGACACTAGAAATTCCCCCCCCCCCAAAAAAAAAAATGTCATTACCATAGACACTAGTATTTCCCAAAAATATGACAAAGGTGAACCATATATAGACACTAGAAATTTCCCCAAAAACATGTCACTACCATAGACACTAGTATTTCCCAAAAATATGACAATGGTAAACAAATATATAGACCCTAGAATTTCCACAAAATGTGAGTATGGTAAACAAAATGTAAACATTAAAACCATATTGTCAAAACATGACAAGCTGTGAATTGGTTCACTCTAATATTTTATTTCTTTCTTGCTGATTTCTCTAAATTCTTTAATAATATCCATGCCTCTAGCTATTTTTGCTTGTGAGTCAAGCCTGGTGAGACATGGCCACTGACCCAGCACAATTGAAAGATTTTGCTGTTTCTCTACGGAACAAAATGATTATCGGCAAAAAAACATGTCGATCCATGCCTGTCATAAAGCAAGAAAGATGAATTATCATGAGTCAACTCCAGGGGGCTCTTTCACTGCCAGTTAAAACAAAAACCGTTCAACTTTATTAATTCAGTAAATAGTGTTACTCTTAAGTTTGGTCTCATGTATTTCAATAGTTATGATTATGGTTAGTCGAAGGTCCCGGTAAAAATTGCAAACGAATAAAAATCCTTAATTTCTAAAGCGCCCGTGCCAGTGGAATCATCCGAATTAAAACTCATCACATTGAAGGATCCACACAAAGAAAGGCAGTTGCAGTCCTCATCATAGCAGCTACAGCACACGGCAAAAGACATACGATCAAGCGGCGCCGAAAGTGAATGCAGCTGAACTGTCCTTCGTCATACGATAACATCATTCATCATAAGCAATCAGATTTTCGAAACACAATCCGGATGAAAAACGCAGCTCACGGTGTGCACAGAGCATTAACCTCAGTAGCTCTTGCAGAAAACCGGACTTTGAGGAAACTACAACAAGGACACTTTTCAGACAGAGCCTCAACAGTTCCTGCTGCCTATTCCCCATATTGACCGGAAGTCCCATGTATTTAAATTTGACCAGTTACGCATCCGTACTGTGTATTTATCTCACGCCGTGCAACGGAGTTCGTGCACGTGGTCAGGGTTCTACTCGGAAGTTCGCTGTATTGCAGGAAGATCGGAGCACCTATGGGTGTGTCCGGAGTGAAGTGATGATAGTCTTGACATAATGTATGACAATATTAGAGAGAAATTTGGAAAGATGTCCGTTACGCCCTTGGTTTTCGGGGCATGTAGCCTTAATGTTTTTTGTTTTTTCTAAGACCAGTGGGCACAATTTTGTGTAAGTTGAGCAATATCACGTCAAGACGTCATAATTACCGAGCAATGAAAATTTCTGGTACCTGTTTTCAAAAAACTGGATTCATTACCGGTCGGAACAAAAATAATCGATTTTCGAGTTTAATCTCTCACAAACTAGTCAGCAGTCGTGTGTACTTCTGCAATGTTTGAGTACATCCTAGGCATAGATCCGCGTTTTATTTGCGATATTAACGTTAACATTGTGTGTGGACTGTGTCGACATTTGTTGTTCAGGGTGTTCATTGTAAGCCCAAAGTGATATGCCCGAGAGAGGTAGTGTAGCTTCCTTCCACATACTGATCTCATATAAATGATATTATGTTAGTGCCCGTGTTGTTCCATGACCAACCGAACATCTATGAGAGGTGTAGACAGTGCCACACCAGGCCGCCTTCACCTGCAATAAAAATCACTGGTACCTATTTTTAGGTGTTCTGTGATCTCTGAAACCTTGTCGGCCAGAAAAAAAAATCAGCACATCTGGGATCGAACAGGACACGTTTGATCAGCGAGTGCACTAACCACTCAGCCATCGAGGTGACGCCGATGAGAAGTGAAGAACCTAAACCTACATCACGTCGATGAGAATGTTGTAGGATAGCATTTGTTATTTTGAGTTTTTCTTTGGATCGAATATTATGGATGTAGCTTATGACAGTCCCCCGAGCCAAGCGTTAACAAGGACACCACCTGGCAAACGAAGGGGCAGACTACTGGTGACATGGCGACGACCCGTATATGATGACATGAAAGAGGCAGGTAGGTCAAGGCGAGAGTTGTCTATGCTTGCTCAACACCGGATTGGGTGGAGATCTCTTATGAATGTCATATATTCTAAAGTGATTGGGTGGAGATCTCTTATGAATGTCATATATTCTAAAGTGATTGGGTGGAGATCTCTTGTGAATGTCATATATTCTAAAGTGATTGGGTGGAGATCTCTTGTGAATGTCCTATACTCTGAAGTGATTGGGTGGAGATCTCTTGTGAATGTTCTATACTCTGAAGTGATTGGGTGGAGATCTCTTGTGAATGTCCTATACTCTGAAGTGATTGGGTGGAGATCTCTTGTGAATGTCCTATACTCTGAAGTGATTGGGTGGAGATCTCTTGTGAATGTCCTATACTCTGAAGTGATTGGGCGGCGATCTCTTGTGAATGTCCTATGTTCTGAAGTGATTGGGTGGAGATCTCTTGTGAATGTCCTATACTCTGAAGTGATTGGGTGGAGATCTCTTGTGAATGTCCTATACTCTAAAGTGATTGGGCGGCGATCTCTTGTGAATGTCCTATACTCTGAAGTGATTGGGTGGAGATCTCTTGTGAATGTTCTATACTCTGAAGTGATTGGGTGGAGATCTCTTGTGAATGTTCTATACTCTGAAGCGATTGGGTGGAGATCTCTTGTGAATGTCCTATACTCTGAAGTGATTGGGTGGAGATCTCTTGTGAATGTTCTATACTCTGAAGTGATTTGGTGGAGATCTCTTGTGAATGTCCTATACTCTGAAGTGATTTGGTGGAGATCTCTTGTGAATGTCCTATACTCTGAAGTGATTGGGTGGAGATCTCTTCTGAATATCCTATACTCTGACCGGAGTTCAGAGGATTAAGAAGAAGAAGATTATAATTGTTTAGATTTAAGAGACATTAGCTCGCCTTCTACGTTTTGAACGGCTTCAGCATTTGTAGCGCCTTCTGAGCTCGGAGATTTCATGAAAATGGGTGCAGGATGAAGGTGGAATACTGCACAAATAAAGTTCTAGTGCCAGAAATAGTTCGGAAGAGAGTGGCGCCAATGCAATGACAACCCGTATGATAATGGAGGTCATGGTCGTGACAATGACTTGTATTTACTTAAAGTCACCAGATTACAAGCAATGTCTGAGAGAGGCGTGACTCGATGAGCTTTATCTGGTTAAGTCAAGACAGGCTTCATTCGTATGCAATGGCTAAGGTCAAGACAGAGGTTAGAGATCTGCACCGTAATTTTCTTCCACTTTCGGGAATTAAGGAGCTGAGGGCAATGAAATAACAGGTAGACTAAGAACAGGTAGACTAAGAACAGGTAGATTAAAAACAGGTAGACTAGCCTGTAATGCGACCATATCAAATGAACAACGGATGTAAAGAGGAGATATTATTATCGACCTCAGCGATATTGGTAGTGCGAGTGTCTGTGGAAGAAGTGAAACTACATCGCTATCTAGTCTATATGAACTTAGGATAAAGATTGCTAAGAAATTATCAACCAACACCTAACTGGTTATATTAGTCGCTACTTAACAAAAAAAAGTAAAGTACCCCCGTCACGCCAAGTGACGTATAGGGAATATGGTGTCAGTGACCATAAATTTTACAGACCTTCGGCACATGATTTTTGGCGTAGTGTGGTCGGTAATACGCCCGTGCCGCTTCACTTTCCCAGAAAAAAATGCGGTACCCATTAAAGGCTGGGTGAAACGGAGCCGTCGGTTGGGATCGAACCCTACCTCTTGTCCTTTGTAGTCCATTTCACTGAGTTATCGCGGCTCCAGTCGCTACGTACTCATGAAAATTTTGAGAAGCTGAATGGGGCACCTATGAATGTGTCCTGAGTGCAGTAGTGATCATAATATAGCACAACATAATATAACATTCATAACATCAAAGGCAATTCAGAAGGGATTGCTGTATTAACGATAAACGTGTAAATAATTCTGCGTCTCTCTCCACAACTTTTCTCATTCAAGAACCTGTCTGAGAATAGCACAAGAGAAACCCCTGAAGGGACGAGTGTGTCTTCTAACGCGATCACAAAATGTGATAAC
Source organism: Megaustenia siamemsis (assembly GCA_032433765.1). Taxonomy (NCBI): domain Eukaryota; kingdom Metazoa; phylum Mollusca; class Gastropoda; order Stylommatophora; family Ariophantidae; genus Megaustenia; species Megaustenia siamemsis. The sequence goes on along the minus strand of JAVIAB010000160.1, from coordinate 12,145,919 downwards.
TGAGCAATCCCCGGGAAATTCTAAATTATGACTTTGGGAAATGTGCAGGACGCTAGAAATGCGTTCTGAATATCAAATGTGCTTCTGTCATCCTACTTCAGGGTAATGTCCTTCAACGCAAAAGACGTGACAGTGTGGGGGGATGGGGGCAGGAAGGAAGTGATAACAGGAACTACTTTAATAGTGAACTACTCTTCCTCTTTCTAATATAACTTAACCTCAGGTATGCTGATTGATATAGTCTTAATTGCTAAGAGTGAAAATGAGTTACAGGAAATGTTAGACATTATAGTGAACGAAAGCAACAATTAAGAACTCAGTCTCAATTGCAAAAAGACAGAAGTAATTGTAGCAATAAAGAAAAAGATATCACTGCAGTGCACAATAAAGATAAGTGGAACAATATTTTAAACAGATGATTTACAAGCAAAGAAATTAGAATCAGAATAGCTATAGCAGCAATGTCTTTCAGAAGCCTTGGAAAGTTGTGGAAATCAAAACTCATCAGCACAAACACAAAACTTAGACTATTCAAATCAAATGTACTATCAACCCTTACGTATGCGTGTGACAGCTGGAAAACAACAAGAGATATAGAAACAAAGTTGAACACATTCGAAAATAAATGTCTAAGGAAAATACTTGGTATAGCATGGAACGAATTCAAAACAAACGATGAAATTATAGAAATAAATCGCCAATCAACCACTAATATCTTTAGTAATAAAGAAAAGACGATGGTCATATGTTGGACATGTGATGAGAAGAGATAATAAACGAATAGCAAAGCAAGCCCTCATATGGGAAACAACAGGTAAGAGAAAAGACGAAGACCTAGGGAGACACTGAGAAGAACATTGAGAGAGGCAAGAGCAGCAGGAATTGGCTCCCTCAATGAGATAGAGCTGCTTGCACAGAGCAGAGACAAATGGCGAGATTTGATAAAATATCTTTAAAAGAAAACTGCTAGAACAAAAATTCAGATAAGAGAAGGAGTATCTTGGTCTACGCCCTATGGGCCGGCTACGGCTCGAAAGGTCAATAGATATATAGAGTGGATTTAAATATCTAGGAACAATGTTAACCTCAGATAGTAAATGTACAACATAGGTGACATGCAGAATGGCTCAGGCAAAATCAGCTTTCCAAAAAAATGAGGAAGATACTGTGCAATCCATTTTTGACAATAGAAACAACAAAAAGAGTTCTTAAATGTTAAGTAGAGCCAGTCTTAGCTTATTGATGTGAATCATGGACAATAGCACAACAAACAAACAAAAATCACTGAAGCCCGTATAATTGTGTCCAGAAGAATGTTGAGAATACCATGGACAGCTAAGAAGAGTAATGAAAACGTTCTGAAAGAGGCCAAAGCAAAAAGAGAGCTAATTTCCAATATTAGGAAGAAACAATCATCATTTTTTGGCCATGTAATGAAATGGGAACAGCTGGAATATATTTCGAAAACCGGGAAAATTGAGGGACCAAGAGATAGAGGGAAGCAAAGATAAAAGTTACCAGACTGAAAATGGCTTGACAGAAGGTCAGCAACATAAATGATAAATAACTCTCGGGATCGTGAGTTGTGAAGAGACATGATCACCTACGCCAGTAGTCATAGTTGGTTGACTATGACTCTTCTTTGGATAAAATGGACGAAAGTGGAAGAGAGTAAGCCTGATCTTCATTCAAATGTCATGTTTCTTTTCCGAAAAGTCATAAACTTTTACCGGATCTTTATCATCCGATCATATAATGCTAATAAATCGAAATGCATATATATAGCTGTAATACCGTTGTATTTATAATATCGTTGTATTTATTATATCATTGCATATATAATATCGTTGTATTTAGAGTATCGTTGTATATATAATATCGTTGTATATATAATAGGGTTGTATTTATAATATGGTTGTATTTATAATTTGGTTGTATTTATAATATGGTTGTATTTATTATATCGCTGTATATATATATATATAATATCGTTGTATATATAATGCTGTTGTATTTATAGTATCGTTCTCAATAACAATAACATGTATATACGTTATCATTACCATGTACCATTCCTGCTGGCGTTGGTGATCATGTCTCTCCAAAACTCTCGATCTCTACAGTTATTTATAATTTCTGTTGTTGGCCTTCTGCCTTAAGCTGTCTGGTATCTTTTCTCTTTGCTTCCCTCTATCTCATCACCCCTCAATTTTCCGAGATGTCACAATATATTCCAGAATTTCCCTTCTCATTATATGGATAAAAAATAATGATTGTGTCTTTCTAATATTGGATATGATCTCTCTTGTTGCTTTGGCGTCTTATGTGTATACATAAACTGGCAATAATCCTAGTTTGAAATTAAATATAAAATATATCTTCCCAAAATTCATGCATTGTGTAGAAACATGGACATTAGACAGGAAAACAGGACAGAAAATTAAAGTCTTTGAAATACGGATTTTTAGATAAATAGAAAATATTGGATGGAAAGAAAAGAAAACAATCTATGAAGTCTTAAAACAACTAAAGATGAAAAGAGAGCTACTAAACACAATTCAAACAAGACAAGTGACATTTTTGGGGCATGCTAAAAGACAGAGCAGCCTACTAAATGTAATCTTGGATGGGAAAATACAAGGTGGCAGCAGACCGACTAAAATTGGCAAGTAACATCAAAAGATGGCAAGTCAACATAAGACAAGCTGCACTATCAAAGCAAGAAACAGAGCGGAATGGCTCTTCGTGGTAGCCAACCTTCGATGCGGAGACGGCACTCAATGATGAAGAAAATGTATATTTCGAGACCGTTAAAGCCATACTATTTTACCAGAACGTTCTTCCACTTAAATAGTTCGTTTCCCATTTTTCAATCTCGTACGAGACAATGGATTTAGATTAATACCTTGCACGTAATGTTAATAAAATAACATCCAAGCATCACTTGCATAGCGTGCCAGGAAAAGAAGATATTGATAATACTTTTAGCAGAATAATCTCTTGACAAGCTTGATGTGAAGAGAACAACCGTGTTCTTTGAATGTGTTCCAGCTGACGTCTGGGGCGTTCTTGAAGAAGGTGAAGCAGAATGGAAAACGGGAAAAGGAAGTTGATGTGAAAAGAGAAATTGAAAGACATTATATATTAGTTGTAGTTTTAGGAGAGAATAGGTTGAATCTAAGAAAGAAAGGAAGGAAGGAAGGTAGGAATGAAGGAAGGTAGGAAGGAAGGAAGGTAGGAAGGAAGGAAGGAAGGAAGGAAGGTAGGAAGGAAGGAAGAAGGAAGAAAGAAAGAAAGAAAGAAAGAAAGGAAGGAAGGAAGGAAGGAAGGAAGGAAGGAAGGAAGGAAGGAAGGAAGGAAGGAAGGAAGGAAGGAAGGAAGGAAGGAAGGAAGGAAGGAAGGAAGGAAGGAAGGAAGAAAGAAGAAAGAAAGAAAGAAAGAAAGAAAGAAAGAAAGAAAGAAAGAAAAAGAAAGAAAGAAAGAAAGAAAGAAAGAAAAAGAAAGAAAGAAAGAAAGAAAGAAAGAAAGAAAGAAAGAAAGAAAGAAAGAAAGAAAGAAAGAAAGAAAGAAAGAAAGAAAGAAAGAAAGAAAGAAGCGGAAAGAAAGTTAGTAACTAATTTCTTTACAAAATTTCCAAAAGTAACACAAACAAAAATATGAAAAGACAAAGCAGAAATAATCATGTGTATATTTTTTATTATAATAATTTCTTGAACAAAAGAGAAACAAATAAAGAGAAAGCGAGACATAATTTGATTGGCCAAACTTCCAACTAGTACAACAATAGAGGATGACACCGAGTGCCATGAGAAAGACAAACATAGATTAGGTCTTCAACTAACCACATTATTGAGACATCTTCGGGAGCTGTAAATGAGGGAAGGCATGTTTGTTGGGCACTTGTCTATAAATACAGGTCACGTGGGAATACCGAAAATGTCACTAGGTGAAAAAAAATGGCAGAGAGGACAGACAAAAAATTTACAGACAATAAAAAGTAGAAAGGTTTTATTGTAGATCATTTAGTGCAGCCAAGGAATATTTGACTTGTCGATTTCAGTTATTGAGTTATTTGCGAGTTTTTATCATTGCACTCCGAACATGCCCATAGGTGCTCAGATCCCCTCCTCAGCAAGTCCCGCAGAGTCCAGCGAATGACGACTCCAGTTCTGTGTTGGTTGATAAGTCTTCTTATGCGTCTTCTTAAGCCTCTCGTTTCTAGATGTGCCAATATTTACTTCCATTACTTTCATCATAGGGTGTGATGTGGACTCATGGTTGTCGCTGTCCTGTGTCCTTCCTTCCCGCATGTCGGAGGGCATTATTGACTTCTGCCTGATCCATTTGTTTCCAATGACAGCACAGCTAGCTATCGACATCAGTTGGAAGTAGCGTTGAAGTTAGGTAATGTAAGACATATAATGTTATCTGATTGCGTTATGTTTTAATTCTACAGCTCTAAACTGCAGCACTCGTAGACGAAGGAGATAGTAAATTGTAAAGTAAAGAGCCCCGTCACGGCAAGTGGCGTAAAGGGAATATAATGTTAGCGACCACAATTGTTGTAGATATTCAGCACATGATTTTAGGGGTAATGTGGTCAGTATTACGCCCGTGCCGCTTTACTTCCCTAGAAAAAAAATCTGGTACCCATTTAAGGCTGGGTGAACCCGGAAGCCGTCGATCAGGATCGAACTCGATCTCATGTCCCCTGTAGTCCATTTCACCAACCACTGAGCTATCGTGGCTACCGGATGTGACGTAGAGCTGTACAAATCTAGAATACTCAGCCAATTTAAGATCTCTACATAACGTTTGTAGACGAGGTTTATAGTACAAGCACAAAACATACAAAATATTAAATACTATACAGGGCCGCAAGTATAGCTGCAGAAAACATACAACAAACATAAAGTGATGTATAACAAAAATAATGAAAGAGTTTTGTTTCAAACTCTTGTGATAAAGCAGCTTCTAAAAGATTTGGACTCTGGAGATTTGGACTATAGTTTGTCTTGTCTTTCTATTAGTTAAGCTGCTCAATGCATTTTATGTTTAATTTATATTTTATTTGTAGAAGAGTTGAGGAAGGGGAGTATACTCTTCTCAAGTCAGAGTTATCCCCATAACCGACGGATGAAGAGTTCAGTGCTCATGCTTGGCCAGCATTACATGGTCAGTATCAAGCCAGACTGCAGTTAGGGTAAAGGTAAGATACGAGACTTGAATCGGCGTCTTAGCACGCGAGTTTCCACCCATATGTGCTGGGCCGCCTATCTTAGCACACGAGTTTCCACCCATATGTGCTGGGCCGCCTATCTTAGCACACGAGTTTCCACCCATATGTGCTTGGCCGCCTATCTTAGCACGCGAGTTTCCACCCATATGTGCTGGGCCGCCTATCTTAGCACGCGAGTTTCCACCCATATGTGCTGGGCCGCCTATCTTAGCACACGAGTTTTCACCCATATGTGCTGGGCCGCCTATCTTAGCACGCGAGTTTCCACCCATATGTGCTGGGCCGCCTATCTTAGCACACGAGTTTCCACCCATATGTACTGGGCCGCCTATCTTAGCACGCGAGTTTCCACTCATATGTGCTGGGCCGCCTATCTTAGCACGCGAGTTTCCACCCATATGTGCTGGGCCGCCTATCTTAGCACACGAGTTTCCACCCATATGTGCTGGGCCGCCTATCTTAGCACACGAGTTTCCACTCATATGTGCTGGGCCGCCTATCTTAGCACACGAGTTTCCACCCATATGTACTGGGCCGCCTATCTTAGCACGCGAGTTTCCACCCATATGTACTGGGCCGCCTATCCTGAAATGTTCAGAGACTTCTGGATAGTGTCGCTTCAAGCATCGAACCTAACAATGCGAGACGGCATTCTTCGCCTTCCCAGAGCACTACATTGGTACCTATTTCTCTCAGCGGCTGGGTGGACCGATGGGGTTTATTTTTTCCAAACGCGAGTACAATTCACGCTGCTTCCAGTGGGAATTGTACACGGGTTGTCCGAACGTCGGCAGCCCAGTTGGGTTGACCGCAGTAGTTCCCCGGAAAAAGAAATGATGGTATCATTTTCAGAGGCCGAATAAAGCCCAGAATTTGGTCGGTATTAAACCTGAACACCACACCCCCCCCCCCTTCCCGATCAATAACAAGAATGTGAGAGAAGTATGAGATAATTTTCTATATTTAAAAAAAAATGAAATAAAATATCATCATCATCATCAAGTACCAGGCCTGCTGGCGTAGGTGATCATGTCTCTCCACAACTTTCGATCTCGACAGTTCTGTATCATTTCTGTTGTTGACCTTCTGCCAAGCCATTCTCTTCAGCTGTCTGTTATCTTCTCTCTTTGCTTCCCTCTATCTCTTCGTCCTTCAATTGTTCCAGTTGTTACAATATATTCAAGCTGTTCTCTTCTCATTACATGGCCAAAAAATGATGATTGTTTCTTCCTAACATTGGAAATTAGCTCTCTTTTTGCTTTGACCTCTCTCAGAACATCTTCATTACTCTTCTTATCTATCCATGGTATTCTCAACATTCTTCTGTAAAACCACATTTCTACAGCCTCCAGTGATTTTCTTGTCAGTTGTCCTATTGTCCATGATTCACATCCATATGTTAAGACTGGCTCTACATAACATTTAAGAACTCTTCTTCTTATTTCTATTGTAAAAAATGGATTGCATAGTATCTTCCTCATTTTCTGGAAAGCTGCTTTTGCCTGAGCCATTCTGCATCTCACCTCTTTTGTGTACATCTTCCGTCTGAGGTTAACAAAGTTCCCAAATATTTAAATTCATTTATCTGTTTTAATATTGTTCCACTTGTCTTTATTTTGCACTGAGGTGATGTCTTTTCTTTGTTGTTACCATTACTTCTGTCTTTTTGCTATTAAGGCTGCGTCCTTTATTTTTTTTTTCTTTCACTATAATGTCCAACATTTCTTGTAATTCATTTTCACTCTTAGCGATTAATACTGTATCATCAGCATACCTTAGATTATTTATATAATGACCTCTAATTGTTATTTCAGGCATGCCCCTGATGTATCTTAAAATAATCTCACTATAAATATTAAACAAATCTGGTGACAGAACACAACCTTGTCTAACACCATGTTTTATTTGTTGAAATATTCACAATTGGTTTCCAGTTAGTATGGCCGCTGTTTGTTGCCAGTATATGTTCTTTATTATTCTTAGATCTTTGCTGTCTACGTTTATGCTTTCTAAAATTTGTATTATTTTTCGGTGCTTTACTTTGTCAAATGCTTTGGTATAATCTATGAAACATAGGTATTGATCTGTTTTCACCTCTATGGCTCCTTCTACTATAGATCTTATGATACATATGGCATTGCTCGTTCCTTTACCTCCAACAAAACCACACTGTTCATCGCTAATTTCTGGACGGATTTTGTTTCGCACTCTTCGCATGATGATTCTTAGTAATATCTTAGTCATGTGACTCATAAGGCTTATTGTGCGATGATCATCGCATTCAATCGCACCCGATTTCTTAGGTAGGGCTATGAATATTGATTTGAGCATGTCGTCTGGTATATATCCGTTTTTGTAGATATCAATCAATATTTTTGTTATTATTTCTATTCCAAAATCACCCATGGCTTCAATCACTTCTTTAGTTATATTATCTGGTCCAGGAGCTTTTCCTGCTTTCATATTGCGCAAGGCGTCTTCCACTTCTTCTCTGAGTATTTCTGGTCCTTCTCCATTATCCTTGATATTTAATTCTGTTCGTTCATCATTATAAAGATCTTTAATATATAAAAGAAATATGAAATAATAATCTTTATAAGAGAAACTGATGTGGTTATACGAGAGAAATATTAAAGTATTAATCTATATAGGAGAAAACTAAGTGATAATTTGAAATAAGTATTGCACATTTATCGGTATAAATGAAACTTACAGAATTATATGAGAGAGGTAAGGGATATCATTCTTTATAATATAAGAAAAACTAGTATAATAATAAGAGAACTACTACTTTATATAAGAAAATAATGTGAATACTCACATTAAATCCGCGATAGCTCAGTGGTTAGTGAACTGGACTACAAAGAATAAGAGGTAGGGTTCGATCCCAACCGACGGCTTCCGGGTTCACCCAGCCTTTAATGGGTACCGGATTTTTTTTCTGGGAAAGTAAAGCGGAACGGGCGTAATACCGACCACATTACCCCAAAATTCATGTGCCGAAGATCTGTAAAATGTAAGGTCACTAACACTATTTTCACTATAAACCACTTGGTGCGACGGGGCACTTTACTTTACTTACTTTTACTCACGTTATAAATATGAATATATTAGTACATACGAGACATATAAAATATTAATCTCTATATATGAATATCGCGCTTGTATTTAAGGCAACAAGGAATTTATTTTTTCTGTGCTCAACTTTGTTGACTGGAGAGTGCCAGACGAAGAAGTAATCTTCGTGACAATTTCACTATCTCCTTTAAAGTGCTTTCAGTAGCACTTACAATATGTACCCTTACAAAAAGGGCTTGTATGTCCTCGTGAGTGGATCATAATCTTATTAACCGAGAATGTAGCGAGGTGCCAGTCTCTAAAGTTATAAAACCAAACGGCTTTCTGTAGATGGAATTAGCAGGTCTCAAAAGTCGGCTCTATGAGTTGATGAAATTCCACCAACAGATGATTTTCCCTGTATGTCGCTGCCTACTTGTCAAGAACGGTTTTTTTTGGTAACAATATCAATGTCTAGTTGTTAATAACTGTTATGTTGTAACAATATCAATGTCTAGTTGTCAATAACTGTTATGTTGTAACAGTATAAATGTCTTGTTGTCAATAACTGCTATGTTGTAACAATATCAATGTCTAGTTGTCAATAACTGTTATATTGTAACAATATCAATGTCTATTTGTCAACAACTGTTATGTTGTAACAATATCAAGTCTAGTTGTTAATAACAATTATGTTGTGACAATATCAATGTCTAGTTGTCAATAACTGTTATGTTGTAACAATATCAATGTCTAGTTGTCAACAACTGTTATGTTGTAACAATATTAATGTCTAGTTGTCAATAACTGTTAAATTGTAACAATATCAATGTCTCGTTGTAAATAACTGTTATATTGTAACAATACAATGTCTAGTTGTCAATAACTGTTTTGTTGTAACAATATCAATGTCTAGTTGTCAACAACTGTTATGTTGTAACAATATCAATGTAACATTTTTAATAAACTCTCAATTTCTGTTTAAAATACCTCGTTATTTCTTCAGACGTTCACTAGACAGCGGTCTTCTGCAAACACAGAAATTATGTGACGTTCAATCATTTTATGTTCTTTATAAGATTGTCCATAATTCACTTTCATTTGTCAAGATTTTCTCTACATAAAATTGAAGAAGAAGGAGAAAAAAACGTTGTGCTAAAGGTCTAAAGGTTTATAGGAATATCGAAGCAAGCCCTCAAGTGGGAAACAACTAGTGTCCACTTAAAGGCCGACCCAGAGAAACAATGAGAAAAGCAGTGATCAGGGAAGCAAAAGAAGCAGGATTCGACTTCCTCAATGAGAAGGAGATGCTTACACAGAACAGAGAGAAATGGCGAGATTTGATAAAAGATCTTTACAATGATTGAGACTGCTAGAAAGAAAATGTCGATATCTGTGGGCCAACTATGGCTTGAAAGGTCGAAAGATAGAGAGGAATGTATGGTCACATTTCTGTGGCGACAAAAAAAACACCACAAAACCTTTTTTATCGTTATGGTCACAAACCTTCCTGCTGTTGGAACTTGAGCAATCTCGTTAGCGCGCTCGCTTCCTGATCAGAAGGGTCCAAGTTCGATCCACATAAGCGGCTGATTTTTTTTTCAGACAGACAAGGTCCCGGGATTCGCCCAGCCTCTAAAAATGGGTATCCGGGGATTTTTTTTTCTGGGAATTAATGTCGGCCTGGTGTGATACCGACCATATCAGCGAAAGATGTCCGGTGGTCATAGAAAAATATGGTCACTTAATACCGTATATTCCGCTAGCCTAGCAAGGCAGGGGATGAAACTTTTACTGTCTACTTTTACAAATTAAAGGTAGAAAATTCAAAGGTTAAATCTACGTCATTATAGACGATTTTTAACTTAGAAAAGTAAGTCAGCCAAGTGGCGTATAGGGAATATGGTGTTAGTGACCATAATTTTCACAAACCTTCGGCACATGATTATTGGGGTAATGTGATCGGTATTACACCCGCGCCGCTTTACATTCCCAGAAAAAAATCTGGTACCCATGTAAGGCTGGGTGAACCCGAAAGCCGTCGGTTGGGATCGAAACCTACCGCTTGTCCTTTGTAGTTCAGGTAAGTGTGGTTACACTGAGTTATCGCGGCTATTGTAACATAGAAAACAGAATAAAAATGGAATAATCAAAACTTGTCTGATGTTGCCAGTTTGGCTGCCTGAAGATAAATTAACACTGAAGAGCTCTATGTTCTCTCTCTCTTCCGTTGACAAAAATAAATATTGTTGTGTGTGTGTGGAGACAAAAGTAGGGGATAATGGCGCCGTCAGTAGTGATATAGGGTATTTAGGACGGGTAAAAGTTGCGCCAGCTGCAGCCAAATTGCTGCAGCCGAGTTGTTTTTTCTTATATAATTAGTCTAACTGCAGATTTTTTTTTCTCTATATGAAAGTCTACATTTTTTCGTTATATGAAAGTCTACCTGGTGACCTCTCGTTGACCTCTCGTCGCGTTATCTCTCGCTGACCTCTGACCTCTCGGGTGGGGTGGTCCTCTCGTCGCGTTATCTCTCGTGGTGACCTCTGAGCTCTCCCCGCGTGGATTTCAAAGGATAACGCTAGTGTTTGCCCGTGACCACACTAATAAATTTATCGGCTAGCCGACCATCAAAGGCTTGGCGCCAAAGAGACTGGCCAGGAGTGCTTTTTAATGACTTTTTAACATCTGAACGGCTGGAGTGTCATTTAACAGGGTCATTTTACTGGACAGTTGTTTTAATGTGAGATGTTTAGGGGAAATTAATACGGTTGTAATGTAAAGTACTTGATCGAACAAAGAGGTTAGAACTGTATATAAGTAGATTCAAGCACCAAGTCTCACAAGCAGTTTCAACGAGTGTCTTGGCTGTAACGCAAGCAAGAGTGTGCTTGGCTGTTCAAGTAAATTTCTTTACAAACCGTAAGTAGAACCTTATTTTTTTTAATCGTAGATTTTATACTGTTGTTTATTTTAATACAACAAAATAAGTTTAAAATAAAAAAAATTAAAACAAGTCAAATAAAAAACAAATATACTCTTTTTATAATGTTTTTTTTTGACAATAAAACATAATTTTATTTTCACAATGAAACATAAATTTATTTTAATGCATCAACGTAGACAACACATGTTATACATTCAAATATTTATAATTGAACAATGATAATTTCAATAGTACAAATATGAATTCAAAACAACTGAAAAAAGTACACCACTAGGTAGCAGGGCTCTGACTTTCTGTGTATAGTAGCACTGAGAACGGCTGCCCTTTATATGATGTATCAAGGGGGCGTGGCCAGTCTATTTATAGTAAAAATGGAATACGTTATATTTATGGTAACTGATGCAATACGTTATCGGACGTGTTGAGACATGTTCGGAGAGCCGCCATCTTTGATGAGTCATGGGAAGATTGTTCCGCGAAGTCGATGCATCCATGGTATCATCAACCGATAAATGATACGGTCGTTAATATGTTGTTTCGTTGAAAAGAGCATGATAATTCTGTTAATGCTCGCACCACGACACTTTAAAATATTATAATAAACACAATATAGACCACACGTGTTGCTAAACAAGTCTAGTAACACTCGTGGGTTTTAGACGAATGGAACATGTGAATTCTCTCGATAAAGTTTAAAATACCAATATGCCTTGGAGGTAAACCGTAGGAATCGAAATACTCTATTTCTCCGAGTCCGTTGTAAAAGATGGCCACCCAGTGTTCACCAGGTTTGTGGGCAGGGTCAGTGTTTACGACAAAGGCTGCAGTCTTGGTTGGATCGATGATGAGTGGTAAGTGGTTTCGTGGGAGGACACTAACAAGGGCGCAACGGCGAACGAAAACATCGGACATCAAGAGACTGTAAATATTCCCCGTGTTCATTTTCTCAAATAGCGTAGTCTGTTAGAACAGTCTTGTCTTGGACACTTCCAGTACTGAACCCAACTCGGCGTAGACAATAACTTGTAGGGGAGTTGTCGTGGGAGCGGCGAACTTGAGCTCTATCGACAAGGGTCCACTCGTGGCTAGCTCAAACTGGGATCCATCTAGCAGACTGGGTGAGAGGTCAAAACCAAATAGACAAAAGCCCTCCTTGAACTGTTGATAATCAATACCATTTCCAGCATCTCTACCAATCAAACCCATGGCCAAATTTGTACCAAAAAGGCTCGCGCATAGTGATTGTTTTCAAAGTCGATAGTTAGGGGCTTTCCGGATACACATCTTCCGTCAACCGTCAGGTTCATATAATTCAAACCAAAGTGTTGAAAATTGAATGGAATAATGTTATAAACTCCATTAAAAGCAGTGGCGGTAATCAGACCTATCACTATACGTGTTGGCGTTTGAGAGAGGAATAAATTGTCTTGGTTGTGGGAAAACATCCCACGAGCAATGGCAAATGTTTTGAGGGTAACCCGCTTGATTGGGTAACGTGCATTCCCACTTAAAAGAGCCTTTTCGTGGGCCAGAGAAATTGCAGGATTTAGCTTAGCTTTCCTGACCACGAGGGCAGCATAAGTGATTACACTTTTATAAACCACAGACTTATCCTGAACCATGATGTTGAACACGTCCTTAGAGGGTGTGAGTTTAATCTTTACATCCATTCAGTTTAACATATAACGGTCCTGCACAAAGAGATCAAAGAGCAAACGACCCATCATTTCAACCTCTTTACTACCCGAAATCAAGGCACATCGTATTTTAAATCCCTCGTTAGTCTGCATATCATAATGATGGCCTGCTGTATCTTTGTAGAACAGAGCAGCCGTCAAGTGCCCCGTTTTCGCATCCTCCCCATAGTTTAGTATAGTCTCGAACACTACTCTAAATGGATAGGTATTCTCAGATAGTGTAATCAATGTAGCATTCAGAGAACGTCGACTTGAGAAAATAGACTGTGAAGATAATTGTTGACTGGTCCTACCTCGGCATCCAACGGTAAACTTTCACCATTGGGTAGGGTGATCCTGGCCCGCAGATGTAAAAACGTGTTGAAAAGATCTAGATACTCTTCAGTGTTTCCAGAAATGAAAAACTCGATGGGATCCCCATGCGCTAACGAGGCAAGAGATCGAATTTCAGTAAATTGGCCCGCGTCTACGACAGTCTGAGTCGGTGGAACGCTAAATAAATCAAAACCAGAATGAAGACATTCACATGACTTGGGGTGAATGAGAGACATCATTAATCCAATATATCCTTCAGTGCCGACAGCTTAGTTCGCCTCTTGCTTGCAGAATGAAGGGGGAACTTCTAGCTGATGGTTTATTCTCTTCTTTACGGGTGGGCCAGGTGGTGCTGCCTTCCCGACTCGCTTTCTGATTCGACGTCGTAAACCACTTCCTGATTGGTTGTTACCAGTCAGGTGGTCTACGGCCCCGTCTAATAACCGCATGCCGGCCTCCTTAGCTCGAGATTTGAAAGCGTCGCCGATATTTCTGTCAGCTAAGGCATCCTGCGCGACCTGCAGACCGGTCCCCACGCCTTCTCTGAGTAAGGCTTTACCCCCTGTTTTTAGCCAGGGTAAAATAGCCCTCCCGATTCCACCAAAGAAACTACCGATTCCTCGTCCTCGTTGATTTCGACCTCCTATAAACACAGGCATCCCATCACCCGCCTGACAACAATAAAGTATTCGTATAACCTGGCATTGTGGTGAAAGTGTGTGTGTCTCACCATTATGGCAGCTCAATGTGTTTTCTCGTTCGAAAGTGTACCGTTAGCACCGACGTCCCACTTGGAAATGAGATGGTTTTTCCGTGTTCGTTGGCTAAAAGGATTTCCACAGTGTCAAAGGAAAATCTGCTCAGGGGGACGTAGTGAGGTTTGTCGTAGATCAGAAACACAGCGGTGTGCTTTTTGTTGAGAACAGCAACACTCCTGAGGAGGGGTACTATCACATCCCAACAGGTCTGGGAGAAACGAGATCACAGTAGACGTAGAGATTTTTCGCAACACTTGCCAAGTCCATTTCACACACGCTATGGATATAGTGAGCCGTGTCTGATATGCATGTCGTGGGGAAGGCTAAGATATTTCTCAAAGTATCGCTTATGGTATCGCTGGCTCCTTTTTCGTAGAGTTTAAAGAAGCTTTATTCGCTTCCTTCGCGTAAAGGAATCTCATTTTTGCCTCTTTTACACCCGCATTCAACTCCTCTCTTTCGATCAACGCATTCAATGCATAAATAAAAGCTTCGGATATCTTGTATAACCCAGGTGCCAGGGTCACGGTGAAGGGAGATCTAATGCTACGAATTTCGTTGCTACTGAGAGGTTCGTAACGAATCCAGACGTCACCTTCCATCACGTTAAAAAAATTAAGAGGAAACTGTATCTCGACCAGCGCAATCTCATATTGTGTTGAAATATCAATGGTCTGAGGAAGTTTGACGAAAAAGTGGCCGGGGTTATTTTCCTTAAAAATATCCATAGAGGCGTTGCTGGGTAACGTGACATAAAAACTCATTTTCCTTGATTCACCTTCTCGTCTCCAACTTTGGATTCGGGAGCATGTAACCCAAGCATCTGTTCAGTAGGACTATCCACAGTTTTCCGTCCTTCGCGTCTGGCTTTTCAGTGGACAGATTGAACAGCGAGACCACGACAACGACATATATAACCACCATTTGACACATAAAGACAATCTCTAAACGGGGGAATAGTTTCCCAAAAACTGGCCAGAGCGAAGTTCTCTCCTCACCAGAGTTCAGGGTTCGCAAAACAGGATCTTCAAAAGATTCACCTTCTTCTACCATCTCTAGTTTTTGTATCTGACAATGTCCTTGGTCGGTATCCAACTGTTGAATGAGGAATCATATCCAAAGCACTGACTAAACTCTCTTTTCGGCCCAATGACGTATGGCGTTGGGTTATAACCCTCTCGACCCTGTACTCGTGCTTGTCGCCGACTTTTTGAATTTCTTGTGTGTAGAATGACCCCTCTATTTCATCGCCATTATCTCCTTTCAGCACATATGTAACGGGTTTTGTTTCAGTTACTTGACTGATGGTAAAGAGTTCCTCCGTCCAAGCTGGGGCATAACCTTTTTTAATATTAGCTCTGCCCACAACCAGTCTAACTCGATCACCAGCCTTAAACAGGGGTCTTTCAAATTTCAGGTTGTATTTGTTATACAACGCATTTCACACTTGTTCTTGATTGTCTCTGCTAATGTCGACCGGTGCCATTTTTTATACTTCTGTGGTACGAATGATTATAGCTTCGAAGTAGGGCGGATCGCACATAGACATAACAAAGTTGATTGGATTTCGTGAAAAATCTCCACATCCTTTGTTTCAGAGTCCTGTTAAAACGTTCCACAACAGCAGCCTTAATATCTTCGTTCTGGGTAGTGAAAAAGTTAACATTGTTGTCAGAGAGGAATTTCTTAAATGTTCTGTTCAGAAACTCTGACCCCTTGTCGGTTTGAAAACTCGCAGGTTTCCCATCAATAAATATTTTATCATCCACTAAAAATTTCCCCGTTTTTGTTCTTATTGGGACCGCCCATGCAAATTTACTGAAAACATCCACACAAGAAACCAAATAGGAGTACCCATCATTGTGTTTTTTTCAAATGTCTCAAATCGATTAGGTCTGCTTGGTATTGTTGTTGGGGTCCACTCGTAATAATGGGACGCCTTTCAAATTTATGTCGAATCGGTTTGTAAAGGTTATGGGTATCCTGGTGGCTCAACCAACGATTGATCTCTTTAATTCCTACTTTGGTGTTACGTTGCAAGGCTCTTGCACAACTATACGACCCTGGTTGACTAGGGTCAAAGTAATGACTTCTTAATATTTTCCCCACCTTTCCCATTTCGGTGTTGGGATTTTGGACTTTTTTATTTTGGATCTCAGTTTATACGACGTTAGCCGTGAAGTGTTTTCATCACTTGTCTTTAGAGTTTCAGGTACCTTGGCTTGTTCTGGTTGCACATCAACTGAAGGTGGAGGAGAAGGTATTCTTTCTGTTGACGAGTTATGCTGAATGAGATCGACTGATCCCAAAGGACGTCGTTTATACTGCTCCATTCTAGTTAAATACTGTTGCAGAGTATGTTGGTACACTCTGGCCTTATCAGCAGGGGCTAAATCATCGCGGTTTAGGATACGTTGCATTTCATCGTCTAAATCTCTCAAATTGTCACTGATCGCCTCAGTTGGAGTATACGTAGTTGTCTGTTTCAGACCCTGGGCAAACGAGGATCCATCAGGATCATTTTTGTGGTCATGTTTACACACCTAATACACCACCGAAAACACTTAATATAGTAATATAGGCTTTATCAAAGCACCTATGAATCCATCAGTTTGTAGAATCGCTTTCCGCCGCTTAAGAGTCGGTTTCTTTTTAGTGAGGAGTCTCAGCTTGTTCTTGTGTCGACGTAGCTCGCACTTCTGTCGCTGAGGGAGTATAACATTAATTTAGTATGTTATGACAACACTCGCACAAAAAGCGAATGAGTTCGGGAGAGGCCTTTTTCAATATGGCTCTTAAACCACTCGGCGTGTGGCGGAGCGCAGACATTTCAACATTTCACCGTGTCGCTTAAGCGAGTCTTCCATTCTGTTACTTTGGAACGTAGACGATTTGTCTCTCCCCTGGGAATATCTTTGGTCTCAGTCTCAGATGATCCGGTGTTTCCTGTCGAAGATCCACCAACAAATAACAGTTGGGAGACACAGTCCACGACTTTAAACCCACTTGGAGGTAGGCCACTTGGCGCGGGTACATTTGCTTAGCCAGATTGGTAATTCGACATCCGTCTCTCGGGTTCTTGAAAAACACTATATAATTGGTATTGAGGCTTATATTGCGATGTTCCTTATTTTTTCCAGAAAGGTTTTGAACAATGTAGATCACGCTCATGTCTCTGTGATGACTGTGTTTTGGTGAAAAATTTTGTTACCCTCTCATCCGTTTCTGACATCACGTCATCGAGGATGATAAATCTTCTCTTCTAACCCCCTTCCAAGTTATCGATATCTGGTAGACCCTCGATAAATCTCACTTTCTCCATAGTCTCGTAAATTGGTTGTCATGCCCCGTAACACCATACAACTTCCTCGGGTACGGGAAAACTAGCTCTTGTAAATTCTGTAGAAACTTTTGAACAAAAACCGTTTTTCCACAACCTGTGGGACCAGCTGTCAGAGCTGTGAAGGAGTGTTTCCACCGAGGGTCCATCATCAATTATGAAACTTTTATGGGGTATTATCACTTTTTAAACATTTTTATCATGTACTAAATTGTCTGTTCATTTCCAAATGTTTGTGATGTGTTTTTCTTGTTTTACAGATCTCCGTAAAATGGCATCTAACAGACCTTACCTCCTATTCGACAAGGTGCTGTGTATTTTACAGTATCAGCCATACGACTATTGTAAAGGATGTCAGGTGAAACATGACAACCAGTTACCTCACTCATGTTTTCTAGAGTTTGAGGAGTGCCTTAGCGCGTAGATAAACGATATTTTATGTCATGAGCTCAAGAAAGAGGATGTGGTCTTCTTGTGTGCAGAACATATAACCCAACGAATAATGGAATACATCAATTGGGAGGAAACTGACTCTGCACCACCCTCCAAGTTCTTTGTAACATAAACGAAGCAGAAGCTACGGAGACTGGGATTGCAGCAGGGGTCAGTTCGAGTTCATGTAACTCACCGCTGACCCGACAGCCACTACATATGATGCGGAAGATGATGAAATTTTACCACCACCCCTAGTTCTCAACCTCACAGAGGAAACAGACTCGACAGTATTTCAAGTGGAAAATGAGGTCAGTATTAACCTAATGCTCTTCTCTGATTGGTTAATCCAGCTGTCAGTCATTTCTTTGCTCCACCTCCTATAGTAATAATCTTCTCTGATTGGTTAATCCCGATATCAGTCGATGGTGGCATAGTCTTTCTCTGATTGGTTAATTTATACATTTTTTACCAGATTATATTTAAACTAGACTCATGAGAGATTTCGTGCTATAAGTTTTTGTTGATTCAAGGAAGCTTATTTTCATACAACTGTTCAGTCTATATGATTGAGATTATATTTTAAGCTATAAGTTGGAATTTATTTTTTTTTCTGTTTTCTCTTAAAGATCGTATGTTAAGGCTTATCGATCAAAGGTTATTCAATTTTATTGATGTGTTTAAAGTAGGTATGTTAGCATTGTTGAGTGTATTATTCCTTCGTTTTTTTTTTCTTAAATGGTGATTAAAGTAGGTATTTTAAGTCTTGTTGTGATTGGTATTCAATGTTATTAATATATCTATACTAGGAATATAATGAAGACACAGGACCACCAATAATGCAGAGTGAAGTGGAGGACGCAATTCAACACATGAAAAGAGGCAAAGCTCCAGGTCCTGACAATATAACAATCGAAGAGATAAATGCATTAGGAGAGTTGGGAGTCATAACAAAATTACTCAATGACATATATAACACTGGACGCATACCCGAGGATCTACTAAAATCTATCTTTGTAGCCATACCGAAGAAGTCAGGCGCCACTGATTGTGAAGACCATCGCACTATTAGTCTCATGAGCCATATGACTAAAATATTACTAAGAATAATCATGAGACGTGTAAGGAACAAAATAAAACCAGAAATAAGTGAGGAACAATGTGGATTTGTGGAAGGAAAGGGCACCAATAACGCAATATACATCTTAAGGACATTAATAGAAAGATCTAAAGAGGTAAAGAAAGATCTATATATGTGCTTTATAGACTACACGAAAGCATTTGACAAAGTAAAGCATGTGGAAATAATCAATATGCTGGAGAAATTAAACATTGATGGCAAGGATCTGCGAATCATAAAAAACATGTACTGGCAACAAACAGCAGCTATACGAATTAACAAACAAACAAGACAATTCCAATATATAAAACAAGGAGTCAGACAAGGATGTGTTCTGTCACCGGACTTGTTTTCACTTTATAGTGAATATATTATGAGATCAATAGTAGACAAAAAAGGAATTGAAGTCAACGATCACAACATAAATAATTTGCGATATGCGGATGACACAGTCTTAATAGCAGAGACAAAGAACGAACTACAAGAAATGATAGACATAATAGTAGAAGAAAGCAACAAAAAAGGTCTCAGTCTGAATAGTAAGAAAACAGAAGTAATGGTTATATCGAAGAAACAATCATCACCATCAAGCAGTATAAAAATAAACGAGACAAATCTAAAACAAGTGCAACGTTTCAAATACTTGGGCACAATAATTACATCAGATGGGAGATGCACCACAGAAATAAAAAGCAGAATAGCTCAGGCCAAAATAGCATTTCAGAAAATGAAAAATATCTTATGCAACAAATCTATGTCAATAAAAATGAGAAAGAGAGTTCACAGGTGCTATATAGAACCAATTCTGACCTATGGAAGCGAATCATGGACAGTATACAAACAAATGAAAAGACGGTTAGAGGCCACAGAGATAGGATTTCTCAGAAGAATGTTGAAAGTTCCCTGGACAGATAAAAAGACCAATGAGGAAGTTCTCAAAGAGGCCAACACAAAAAGGGAGCTCTTAAAAAACATCAGAAAGAAGCAATCAACATTTTTTGGGCACATCATGAGAAGAGGAAAGTTGGAATACTTGGTTACAACTGGCAAAATAAAAGGAAAGAGGGATCGGGGACGACAAAGAGAGAAAATACTGGATAGCTTGGTGTCATGGCATGGAAATCAGTCAACAACAGAACTGATACGATGCACTGTAGATAGAAGATTGTGGAGGGACATGATCGCCTACGCCAATGGCAGGGTACATGATGATGATGATGATACTAGGAATGGTAAATCATGTTGACAAAAGGTTATTTGTTTTTTATACAAATGGTTTCTAACAACAAGATATCTTCTGGAGAACATCAGTGTCTATTGTGTCCAAAGATATTTAAATGGCGCAGAGGTTTGTTGGAGTACACCCATGATGCTCATCAGCTTATACGGCACGTGTGTGACATTTGTCAACACACGTATATGCCCAATGGTTCTTTAGCCAGACATATGAGACTAAAACATTCTACAAAAGTACCCACTGCATCAACCACTTCACTATCGACACCTGCTACAACACCCACTTCACCATCATCATCGTCTAAATCACCTGTGGCCCCATCGAACAAACGAAAGATAGACAAGGAACGATCACATGAGTGTAAAAAACACAAGGCTGATGACCCTTTAGTACATAGTCTAGAGGGAAATCTCAGTCGCATCCGAGGGGAAGGACATAAGTCTAGGCGGGAAACAGCCTCGATGGTCAACCAGTGTTTCACGTTCATGATAAATACAAAATGTATACACTCACAAAACATTCATTCATTTATTGTTATTGTTACCACATAAAAATCTTGATTTCTGTGGTCTATATTGTGTTTATTATATAATTTTAAAGTGTCGTGGTGCGAGCATTAACAGAATTCTCATGCCATTTTCAACGAGACAACAAATCAACGACCGTATCATTTATCGATTGATGACTCCATGAATGCATCGGCTTCGTGGAACAAACTTCATGTGACTCATCGTATTTGGCGGCTGTCTGGAATTGTCTCAACACGTCAAATAACGTATTGCATTAGTTATTATAAATAGACGGGTCACGTCTCCTTGATATATCGTATAAAGGACAGCTATCAACCGAAAGATCCTAGAGACATGGATGCCCCGAGAGACTCAATTTCCACACAGTCGCCAATTACCTATGCCGTCCTTGATCAAGGATTTGTCAAAATGGAGGGCGGTTGTGTTTTGAATGCTAATCAACCTTCATATGCACCAGTGTTTGATAGACATTTAACTCAAACAGACACTTCCAACAAAACAAGGAAGCCCAGACGACTAAAATTAATAAATTCTCCAGCAGGACAGTGACATTTTAAAAATTATTTATCATATACACATGACTATGTTGTTATATGTGTACTTTTTCAATTGTTTTGTATTCATATTTGTACTATTTAAATCATCATTGTTCAAATACAAATACTTGTATGTGTAACATGTCTTGCCCACGTTGATGATGATGTATTAAAATAAATTTATGTTATGCTTCAATTGTGAAGATAAAAAAAATAAAAATTGTATACAAAAACATCATATTCGTTTTGTTTGACTTGCATTAATATGTTTAATTTTAAAATTATTTTAGTCTATTCATACGCGCTAAATTAAAATAGCGAAGGTAGAAGAAAACAGTAACAGGTCTATGACATTATCAGTCCCCTAATCGCGTAGACATAGGGAAGGATGAAATTCTAGTACAGGCTAAGTCTTAACTCTACTACTCATGAAAGCTACTTACGTCCTCCAGTAAAAACAACACTATTATAAAATACTACTACTACTCATGATAGTTACGCCTCTGACATAAGCACACTAAAGAATAGCATAGTCCATCATTTTACCGTCTCCCTAAAACAACGCCACAACATTAGACAGCTGATAAACTCATTAGCGCGTCCCAGCGGTCAGTCTCGCCGTCAAGCGCTCAAGTTATCCTTTAATGTCCGTCTGCTGTTAAGGTGTTAAACTCATTAGCGCAGCTCATGTAGACGACTCGGTTTAAGTTACTCAAGCGAAAAATTTCACAGAGAAATGTGGTCTTTGATAGCTAATGTCATTAACGCCCCGGTATCGGTGTTACGGACAAGCGGTCAATTTGGACATTAATAAATTTAATGATGGTGATGACTCCATGTAAACTCATTAGCGCGCCTTCGTGTACATAACTAGGCATGTTGCCGAAAAAACAAAATATTACCATTAGATGCAAAGAAATGTTAAGTATACATTAAAAGTTTTCTTGAATAACTATAAGACTGTTTGGAAATTACAAAGTTATGTCACCCCGATGACACATTTCACGGCCACTTTCAAGAGTCCCCCACCACGACTAGAGATTACAAGACGAGAGGTCACCCACCCCATTCCCCCTTTGACGAGAGGTCACCCCGATCACCCCGACCGGAAAAAAATGTTAGGCTAGACTCTCATATAAGGAAAAATTTAGGACATGTTAGGGTAGACTAAACATATCAGGAAATATGTGAGGCCAGCGTAACATACATCCATCATTATGCGGATAATACACTACTAACACATCGCAACTACGTCCACTTAACTCCCTCTATCGGCGGATAACGAAGTGGTCTATCCTTTAGGCACCAGGTGAACGCAAGCAAGCTTTGCCAAAATATAAAACAGTTTTTTTTTAAAGTGAAACAAAAAATGAAATAAAGTTTTATAGGCCATTCATTATCATCATCATCAAGTGCCATGCCTGCTGGCGTAGGTGATCATGTTTCACTACAACCCGTGATTTTCAAAGTTATTTATCATTTCTGCTGATGACCTTTTGCCAAACCATTTTCTTAAGTTGTGTGGTATCTTTTAACTTTGCTTCCCTCTGTCTGTTCGTCCTTCAGTTTCCCCAGTTGTCACAATTACTGCAGCTGTTCCCTTCTCATTACATGGCCAAACAAATTATTATTGTTTCTTCATAATGTTGGAAATTAGCTTTCTTTTTGCTTTGGCCTCTTTCCTAACCTCTTTTTTCCATTACTATTCTTAATTTTCCATGGTATTTCCAACATTCATCTGTAAAACCACAATTCTACAGCCTCCGGTTATTTTCTTGTCTGTTATCCTATTGCTTCACATCAAAGTGTTAAGACTTTTTCTACACAGCATTTAAGAAAAAATTATCTTCAAAGACCTATACAAGATTGAAAACAAGTAATAATGTTCCATACTTCCTACACCTCAGGGTAAGAATAACTTAAGCACAAGAAGAGATACATTAAAACGAGCAAAAATATATTTGGATGTTCGTTATTCCTTCCCTGAGGCACTCAATCAACGATGAAATCGAAAAAAATAGTTCCGAAATAGATGAATTCTGTTACTACCCAGACACTCATTAATACACGCGGAACGATTTGGACATGTCAACACCAGACATACAATTTTGATTAATTTTTCTTCTATGAATAGATTCACCGAAGTCGTCTCGAAGTTACATATTTTGCCACAACAATAAGACTATTCCAAAAAGGGGTCACTGAAATCAACAAAAGCCTGGCTACAGGAAGAATGAAAATATCACCGTAGTAAAAACACATTCTATTCTTTATTTAGACTGATATCCAATTGCATCAGACATTCATTCACTTAATTTTCCTCTCGGGCCGAAGACAGTACATAGGGCGGAAGTCATGGTTTCCCAGGATTGACGGTTTGTTGGTAGTTCTTGTGGTTCTTAGATAAATTCGATATTTTAATCGTTTTATATATCTTTTGACAATAGAAACAAGGAAAAGAGTTCTTAAATGTTATGTAGAGCCAGCTTTAACATATGAATTTGAATCATGGACAATAGGACAACAGAGAAGACAATCACTGGAGTCTGTAGACATGTGGTTTTACAGACGAATGTTGAGAATATCATGGACAGATGAGAAGAGTGATGAAAACATTCTGAAAGAGGCCAAAGCAAAAAGAGAGTTAAGTTCCAATATTAGGGAGAAACAATCATAAATTTTTGGCCATGTAATGAGAAGAGAACAGCTGGAATATATTGTAACAACTGGGAAAATAGAGGGATGAAGAGATAGAGGGAAGCAAAGAGAAACGATACCAGACAGTGTAAGAAAATAGCTTGGCAGAAAGTCAACAACAGAAATGATAAATAACTGTCGAGATGAAAGTTGTGGAGAGACATGAACGTCTACGCCAGCAGGCCTGGTACTTGATGATGATGATATCCTTGAATGCGGTTCCTAGCAACCGTTGGTGTATAGCTATCAACAACCTTATTTACTGCATTCATCCCATTTCTGAAGTCCTGGGAGTTTCCTATGGAGCAGGAAAAAGGAACGTATATCCGCTGCTGTCGCCACGAAGTGCTCAGGTCACAATTTTTATTTTAAAGCAGATACAGAAAATACATTTTTCTTTTACCTCTTCGTGCGAGATTCAAACCAACGTTAAGGAGAAAAGACTCGGTCACTTGCTCTCATTAATCTAGATCTCGAATATGTTACAAAAAACATTCAGAAGTTATGAACTTGCAATCTTAATGATTCACGGATGAATGATTCCAATGCTCAATAGTGATTAATTGATTTCTGCACTTGTTCTACAATGACTGGAAACTTTTCTATATAAATGTGTAGCAGGAAGCAAACAGATAATCAGAGGGGCCCAATCAAGCGAATGTTTTGCTCATTTACCAATATAAAAATAACCGTAAATATAAATATAAAAATATAAAAAGAAATATAATAAGCGTCATAACTCCTGGGCGTCAGCTTTCTGCTACATTCTGTGTCTAAATGTTCAGGAAACGTCACGACTCCGAGGCGTCAGTCATCTGCTACATTCTGTGTCTAAAATTTCAAGAAACGTCATGTGCGTCATAACTCCTAGGCGTCAGTCTGCTGCTACATTCTGTGTCTAAATGTTCGCTAACGTCATGACTCCAAGGCGTCAATTTCCTGCAGCATTCTGTGCGTAAAATCTCGAGAAACATGTCTGAATATCGTATGAGACTACACCACATGTCTATGAAGGTGGAAACAGTCGCCTGTACGAAACAACCTGATCGAGTCTACTATCCTCATATAGTCACAACAACTTGCCGCTACTATCCTCATCTAGTCACAACAACTTGCCGCTACTATCCTCATATAGTCACAACAACTTGCCGCTACTATCCTCATCATGTCACAACAACTTGCCGCTACTATCCTCATCTAGTCACAACTACTTGCCGCTACTATCCTCATCTAGTCACAACTACTTGCCGCTACTATCCTCATCTAGTCACAACAACTTGCCGCTACTATCCTCATCTAGTCACTACTACACGCCGCTACTATCCTCATCTAGTCACAACAACTTGCCGCTACTATCCTCATCTAGTCACAACAACTTGCCGCTACTATCCTCATCTAGTCACAACTACTTGCCGCTACTATCCTCATATAGTCACTACTACACGCCGCTACTATCCTCATCTAGTCACAACAACTTGCCGCTACTATCCTCATATAGTCACAACAACTTGCCGCTACTATCCTCATCATGTCACAACAACTTGCCGCTACTATCCTCATCTAGTCACAACTACTTGCCGCTACTATCCTCATCTAGTCACAACAACTTGCCGCTACTATCCTCATCTAGTCACAACTACTTGCCGCTACTATCCTCATCATGTCACAACTACTTGCCGCTACTATCCTCATCTAGTCACAACAACTTGCCGCTACTATCCTCATCTAGTCACAACTACTTGCCGCTACTATCCTCATCTAGTCACTACTACTTGCCGCTACTATCCTCATCTAGTCACTACTACTTGCCGCTACTATCCTCATCTAGTCACAACAACTTGCCGCTACTATCCTCATCATGTCACAACTACTTGCCGCTACTATCCTCATCTAGTCACTACTACTTGCCGCTACTATCCTCATCTAGTCACTACTACTTGCCGCTACTATCCTCATCTAGCCAAAACTACTTGCCGCTACTATCCTCATCTAGACACTACCACACGCCGCTGTTATCCTCATCTAGTCACAACAACTTGCCGCTACTATCCTGTTCTAGTCACAACTACTTGCCGCTATTATCCTCATCTAGTCACAACAACTTGCCGCTATTATCCTCATCTAGTCACAACAACTTGCCGCTATTATCCTCATCTAGTCACAACAACTTGCCGCTACTATCCTCATCTAGTCACAACTACTTGCCACTATTATCCTCATCTAGTCACAACAACTTGCCGCTATTAATCTCATCTAGTCACAATTACCCCCCCCCGATACTATTCTCATCTAGTCACTACTACACGCCGCTACTATCATCATCATGTCACAACTACTTGCCGCTATTATCCTCATTAGTCACAACTACTTGCCGCTATTATCCTCATCTAGTCACAACTACTTGCCGCTATTATCCTCATCTAGTCACAACTACTTGCCGCTACTATCCTCATCATGTCACAACTACTTGCCGCTATTATCCTCAGCTAGTCACAACTACTTGCCGCTATTATCCTCAGCTAGTCACAACTATTGCCGCTACTATCCTCATCTAGTCACAACACCTTGCCGCTACTATCCTCATCTAGTCACAACTACTTGCCGCTACTATCCTCATCTAGTCACAACTACTTGCCGCTACCATCCTCATCATGTCACAACTACTTGCCGCTACTATCCTCATCTAGTCACAACTACTTGCCGCTACCATCCTCATCATGTCACAACTACTTGCCGCTACTATCCTCATCATGTCACAACTACTTGCCGCTACTATCCTCATCATGTCACAACTACTTGTCGCTATTATCCTCATCATGTCACAACTACTTGCCGCTACTATCCTCATCTAGTCACAACTACTTGCCGCTACTATCCTCATCTAGTCACAACAACTTGCCGCTACTATCCTCATCTAGTCACAACTACTTGCCGCTACTATCATCATCATGTCACAACTACTTGCCGCTACTATCCTCATCATGTCACAACTACTTGCCGCTACTATCCTCATCATGTCACAACTACTTGTCGCTATTATCCTCATCATGTCACAACTACTTGCCGCTACTATCCTCATCATGTCACAACTACTTGCCGCTACTATCCTCATCATGTCACAACTACTTGTCGCTATTATCCTCATCATGTCACAACTACTTGTCGCTATTATCCTCATCATGTCACAACTACTTGTCGCTATTATCCTCATCATGTCACAACTACTTGTCGCTATTATCCTCATCATGTCACAACTACTTGCCGCTATTATCCTCAGCTAGTCACAACTACTTGTCGCTATTATCCTCATCATGTCACAACTACTTGTCGCTATTATCCTCATCATGTCACAACTACTTGTCGCTATTATCCTCATCATGTCACAACTACTTGTCGCTATTATCCTCATCATGTCACAACTACTTGTCGCTATTATCCTCATCATGTCACAACTACTTGTCGCTATTATCCTCATCATGTCACAACTACTTGCCGCTACTATCCTCATCATGTCACAACAACTTGCCGCTACTATCCTCATCTAGTCACAACTACTTGTCGCTATTATCCTCATCATGTCACAACTACTTGCCGCTACTATCCTCATCATGTCACAACTACTTGTCGCTATTATCCTCATCATGTCACAACTACTTGCCGCTACTATCCTCATCATGTCACAACTACTTGCCGCTATTATCCTCATCATGTCACAACTACTTGCCGCTATTATCCTCAGCTAGTCACAACTACTTGCCGCTATTATCCTCATCATGTCACAACTACTTGCTGCTATTATCCTCAGCTAGTCACAATTACCCCCCCCCGATACTATTCTCATCTAGTCACTACTACACGCCGCTACTATCCTCATCATGTCACAACTACTTGCCGCTATTATCCTCAGCTAGTCACAATTACCCCCCCCCCCCGATACTATTATCATCTAGTCACTACTACACGCCGCTACTATCCTCATCATGTCACAACTACTTGCCGCTATTATCCTCAGCTAGTCACAACTATTGCCGCTACTATCCTCATCATGTCACAACTACTTGCCGCTACTATCCTCATCATGTCACAACTATTGCCGCTACTATCCTCATCATGTCACAACTATTGCCGCTACTATCCTCATCATGTCACAACTATTGCCGCTACTATCCTCATCATGTCACAACTACTTGCCGCTACTATCCTCATCAAGTCACAATTACCCCTGCTACTATCCTCATCAAGTCACAACTACTTGCCGCTATTATCCTCATCTAGTCACAATTACCCCTGCTACTATCATCATCAAGTCACAACTACTTGCCGCTATTATCCTCATCTAGTCACAATTACCCCTGCTATCCTCATCAAGTCACAATTACCCCTACTACTATCCTCATCAAGTCACAACTACTTGCCGCTACTATCCTCATCAAGTCACAACTACTTGCCGCTACTATCCTCATCTAGTCACAATTACCCCCCGCTACTATCCTGATCTAGTCACTACTACACGCCGCTAATACCCTGATCTAGTCACTACTACACGCCGCTAATACCCTCATCTAGTCATTACTACACGCCGCTAATATCCTCATCTAGTCACTACTACACGCCGCTAATATCCTCATCTAGTCACAACGACACACCGTTACTATCCTCATCTAGTCACAACTACCCGCCGCTACTATATTCATCTCGTCACAACTACACGCCGCTACTATCCTCATCTAGTCACAACTACCCGCCGCTACTATATTCATCTAGTCACAACTACACGCCGCTACTATCCTCATCTAGTCACAATTATCCGTCACTACTATCCTTATCTAGTCACAACTACACGCCGCTACTATCCTTATCTAGTTACAACTACACACCGCTACTATCCTCATCTAGTCACAACTACACACCGCTACTATCATCTTCTAGTCACAACTACACGCCGCTACTATCATCTTCTAGTGACAACTACACGCCGCTACTATCAGCATCTAGTCACAACTATACGCCGCTACTAACTTCATCTAGTCACAACTACACGCCGCTGCTATCACCATCTAGTCACAACTACACGCCGCTACTAACTTTATCTAGTCACAACTACACGCCGCTACTATCACCATCTAGTCACAACTACACACCGATACTAACTTTATCTAGTCACAACTACACGCAGCTACTATCACCATCTAGTCACAACTACACGTCGCTACTAACCTCATCTAGTCACAACTACCCGCTTGTTACTGTCCTCATTTAGTCACAACTACCATCCGCTACTATCGCTATCTAGTCACAACTATACGCCGCTACTATCCCTATCTAGTCACAACTACACGCCGCTACTGTCCTCATCTAGTCACAACTACCCGCCGCTACTGTCCTCATCTAATCACAACTACACACCGCTACTATCCCTATCTAGTCACAACTACACGCCGCTACTATCCTCATCTAGTCACAACTACCCGCCTGCTACTGTCCTCATCTAGTCACAACTACATGCCACTACTGTTCTCATCTAATCACAACTACACGCCGCTACTGTTCTCATCTAATCACAACTACACGCCGCTACTATCCTCATCTAGTCACAACTACCCGCCTGCTACTATCCTCATCTAGTCACAACTACCCGCCTGCTACTATCCTCATCTAGTCACAACTACCCGCCTGCTACTATCCTCATCTAGTCACAACTACCCGCCTGCTACTATCCTCATCTAATCACAACTACACGCCGCTACTGTTCTCATTTAATCACAACTACACGCCGCTACTATCCTCATCTAGTCACAACTACCCGCCTGCTACTATCCTCATCTAGTCACAACTACACGTCGCTACAATCCATTTCTAGTCACAACTACACACCGCTACTAACCTCATCTAGTCACAACTACCCGCCTGGTAATGTCCTCATCTAGCCACAAATACCCTGCCACTACTATACACATTTATTCACAACTACACGCCCCTACTATCCCTATTTAGTCCAACTATACGACTCTACTAACCTCATCTCGTCATAACTACACGCCCCTACTATACTCATCTAGTCACAACTACAAACCGCTACTACCCTATCTAGTACCATCTACCCACCGCTACTAACCTCATCTAGTCACAACTACATGACGCTACTATCCCTATCTAGTCACAACTACCCACCGATACTAACCTCATCTAGTCACATCTACCCTTCGCTACAGTCCTCATCTAATCACAACTACCTAATGCTACTATCCTCACATAGTCACTATTTCACGCCTCTACTATCATCATCTAGTCACAACTACACGCCATTACTTTACTCATCTAGTCACAATAACACGCCCTTACTTTCCCTATCTAGTAACAACTACCCACAGCTACTATCCTCACCTTGTCACTACTATCCTCATCTAGTCACAAATAAAGGCCTCTACTATCCTCATCTAATGATAACTACCTGCCTCTACTGTCCTCATCAAATCACAGCCACTCGACGCTATTATACTCATCTTGTCACAACCACCCACTGCTATTGTCCTCATCTAGTCACAACTACCCGCAGCTACTATCCTCATCTAGTCACAACTACCCGCAGCTACTATCCCAATTTTGTCACAACTTCACGCCGCCACAATCCTCATCTAGTCACAACTACACGCCGCTAATATCCTCATTTAGTCATAACTACACGCCGCTACTATCATCATCTAGTCACAACTACACCCCGCTACTCTTCTCATCTAGTCACAACTACACGCCGCTGCTATCCTCATCTAGTCACAACTACACGCCGCTACTATACTCATCTAGTCACAACTACACGCCGCTTCTATCCTCATCTAGTCACAACTACACGCTGCTTCTATTCTCATCTAGTCACAACAACACGCCGCTACTATCCTCATCTAGTCACAACTACACGTCGCTTCTATTCTCATCTAGTCACAACGACACGCCGCTTCTATTCTCATCTAGTCACAACTACACGCCGCTTCTATCTAAAGTTTGTTAGAATAAAAATAAAGTAAGATAGAATAAAGATAAAGTAAGATAGAACAAAGATAAAGTAAGATAGAATAAAGATAAAGTAAGATAGAATAAAGATAAAGTAAGATATAATAAAAATAAAGTTTGTTAGAATAAAAATAAAGTAAGATAGAATAAAGATAAAGTAAGATAGAATAAAGATAAAGTAAGATAGAATAAAGATAAAGTAAGATAGAATAAAAATAAAGTTTGTTAGAATAAAGATAAAGTAAGATAGAATAAAAATAAAGTAAGATAGAATGAAGATAAAGTAAGAAAGAATAAAGATAAAGTAAGATAGAATAAAAATAAAGTAAGATAAAATAAAGATAAAGTAAGATAGAATAAAGATAAAGTAAGATAGAATAAAGATAAAGTAAGATAGAATAAAGATAAAGTAAGAGAGAATAAAGATAGATATATATGAAGTTCTTTGTTTCCATTGAGGTAGCATTATGCTTTAAAATTGGCGAGATTAATGGAAATTAATGTGTGATGTATGTGATGTAATATTTTGTTATGGGTTCCTGTTTTTCCACAGTTCCCCAAACACACTATGTCGATATCGTTACTCCTCATGAAGTCAACTATCTTTGTTTTTTTATTTATTAAACCACGTTCCACGTAGCGATTTTCATGTTTGTCGCCATTTTGTATTTACATTTGTCTAGCATTACAAGATTGTAATTATCAACACAAGTTCTTTCCGATAAATCCCTTGATCTTCCCTCAATAAATACCTCGATATTCCCTCGTTAAATCCCGAGATCTTCCCTCTATAATTTAATTTTAATCTGAAAAAAGATTAACTGAAATTTGTTAGACGTGTGGAGAGACACAATAGCCCACTACAAATCATTTTAGAAGGTAACTATTGTAGCCAACCTTCGAAGTGGAGACGGCACTCAGTGAACTAACTGCGCTCCATGATAGCCAACCTTCGATGTGGAGACGGCACTCAGTGAACTAACTGCGCTCCGTGTTAGCCAACCTTCGATGTGGAGACGGCACTCAGTGAACTAACTGCGCTCCGTGGTAGCCAACCTTCGATGTGGAGACGGCACTCAGTTAACTAAATGCGCTCCGTGGTAGCCAACCTTCGATGTGGAGACGGCACTCAGTGAACTAACTGCGCTCCGTGGTAGCCAACCTTCGATGTGGAGACGGCACTCAGTTAACTAAATGCGCTCCGTGGTAGCCAACCTTCGATGTGGAGACGGCAACCAATGATTGAATGGCGCTCCATGGTAGCCAACCTTCGATGTGGAGACGGCAACCAATGATTGAATGACGCTCCATGATAGCCAACCTTCGATGTGGAGACGGTACTCAATGAATGAATGGTGCTTCATGGTAGCCAACCTTCGATGTGGAGACGGTACTCAATGAATGAATGGTGCTTCATGGTAGCCAACCTTCGATGTGGAGACGGTACTCAATGAATGAATGGTGCTTCATGGTAGCCAACCTTCGATGTGGAGACGGCACTCAGTTAACTAAATGCGCTCCATGGTAGCCAACCTTCGATGTGGAGACGGCACTCAGTGAATTAATTGCGCTCCATGGTAGCCAACCTTCCATGTGGAGACGGCACTCAGTGAACTAATTGCGCTCCGTGGTAGCCAACCTTCGATGTGGAGACGGCACTCAGTGAACTAATTGCGCTCCGTGGTAGCCAACCTTCCATGTGGAGACGGCACTCATTGAATGAATGGTGCTTCATTGTAGCCAACCTTCCATGTGGAGACGGCACTCATTGAATGAATGGTGCTCCATGGTAGCCAACCTTCGATGTGGAGACGGTACTCAATCAATGAATGGTGCCCGATTGGGCAATTTGAAGACAGGGAATAAACAGTAAATCTCTTGCAGTAGTTTAAAATTTCAACCTCAAAGGAATTACTTTGGAGACGAGTGTAGACAATCTATCAACGAATTTAAATCGTATTCATCATCCATTTCTTGAAAAATGTAAGTTCACAAGAACTTCAGAGGCCTTGAGCGTTAGGATTTTCTCGTTTTAAGAAATTGATTGTTTTAGTTCCGATAATATTTGTTACAGACAAAGAAAGTCCTGATATAAAATAATCATAATAATTAAAGGCTTTCTATATCGAGAGATTAAATCGATGTGTCACAGAGAGCAAACACGGTGTTTGCTATAGCTAAATAGTTCTATTCTGGAATGTCAGTCACGCTCACATTTATAAGTGCACATGCAAGTTGCACGGGGAATCTGTATTGCTCAGATGCCAGAATTCCAATTGTGGTCTTATTTGTTAATTTCTGTAAATATGTATATCATCATCATCATCATCATCATCAGGTCGTATGTCCTTTGCAGAACGGTGCACTCACCATAGCCCGTCTGAAAGAATATGTCTCTAACCAAATCTCCCACTTCTTCTGTTGTCATGTTCAAGATTATATATATATATATATATATATATATATATATATATATATATATATATATATATATATATATATAGAGAGAGAGAGAGAGAGAGAGAGAGAGAGAGAGAGTCTTAATATATTATGATAAGCACTGGTCTGAAATAAAGGAGAACCAATAAGTACATGTAATGCGATTGTAGATTTGTACGATTTATTTTTGACAAGATCTTTGAGGTTACACTGAAACCATTGTCTCTGTAGACAAACGTGATCTCACTAGCACCACGACCCATGAACACCACGACCCATGAACACCACGACCCATGAACACCACGACCCCTGAACACCACGACCCTTGAAGAAATTGTCGGTCCGTGGCCACAAAAAGTCATTTTAAATATGTCGGCCAGAATTATTGTCTGCAGATATATAGCACATTGTAAAATGAAAGCAGGTTTCAGGATTCAAGATGGTCAATGTACAGAAATGGTTATAGAATCCGGGATTTAGTCACAACAGGTGAATCCTTTCATTTCGATTTCAGAATAGTATTTTGTTTTGGTTATCTTATTATTAGTTAGCTATTTAATGTTAATTTTATTTACTTATATATCTGTGTTTGTGTTGTTTATTGTTCCTGCTGAAGGCATCTGAACCGTAACGTCGTTCAACTTTTTGTTGTCCATCACTTATGTAAAGCTGTACCCATACAATTATTTTTCATTTTTTTATTTCTTCTTCCTGGATTCAAGTACATGGAACATTTACGCCAAGAAACGAAACCTCGATAGAGAAACTGAAGCAAGCTGCAAGAAAGTAACACGCTGGAATATCGATTACTCAAAGAGCTAGAGCTAAGCATCAAAATGGCAACAAAATAACAAACGATAAATAATATATTTCTACTACTTTCTTATTGATGTCCCAAAGTAGTCCTCATTGACGGCACAAGAGAAAAGAAAGCTGCAAACGATGAAATGTAACAAATGAGGAAACCCATTGTGGTCATTAAATAAACTACAAAATTGTGGCATCATAAATAATTATTGACGTCATATTCAACATAAACTTCCGGATGTAGAGGCTTATTTTCGGACCGAAACAGCTTCAATGTTTCACTCAGCCTCTGTCAATAAGTACTAGAGATTGTTTTTCTCGGCGCTCTGGCGTGGTACTGACCACATCACCCATAAAATAGTTTGTTATCATTCCAAAATATGGATACTAACACTATATTCTATTTCCATCTTAAGGGCCCTTACTTACTTATTTTCTATATCGCCTTTTGGCCCATCACATCAGACTTCAGCATGGCATGTGTTATCCTTAGTTGCCTTCCCTTTTCATCAGAATGTCTAGGCCAGTGATTCTCATACCTTCCTTTAACGTGGACCCCTCATTAAATAAATTTTGTTCTCGCGGACCCATTTATTTATTCTCTTTTTTCCATTTACACACAAAATAATATAAGTAAAGGTAAAGTACGAGACTTGAACCGGCGTCTTAGCACGCGAGTATTCACCCATATGTGCTCGGCCGCCTATCCAGACGTGTTCGGAGACTTCTGAATACTTTCGCTTTAAGTATGAAACTCAAAATGAGAGACGGCATTACTTACCTTCTCAGAGTACTACCCTGGTACCAATTTCTGCCAGTGGCTGGGTCGACCACGGGAGTATTTTTTTCCAACCACAAGTATAATTAACACAGCTTCCGGCGGGAATCGAACACGGGTTGTCCGACCGTCTGTAGCCCAGTCGGGTGGTTTTTCCAATCAGGCTACCGAGGCCCTCTTACAAAATAGCAATACTATTGTTCAAAGCTTCGCGGACACCATGTGATGGCACACCCCTCCTCCCCCCCCCCCCATTCCTGGGGGACCGCGGACCACAATTTGAGAAACGCTTGTCTGGAGTCTAGACTATATAGCTTCCTTTCTAGCCCACCGCAGGGAGTTGTAGCAGGGTCTTGATCACTTATAGGTCACTGACGCTGAAGCTGTGAACCGCTGGCCGATTTCAACTTTTGTGAACCTTAGCTCCTTAAAACCACATCGCGTGCATGGTACGATTAACCAATTAATTTAATGACAGATTCAACATGTCTGCTATTGAGCATTACAGCTCATCTCCGCCATCTTGGACTGGTTGGTCTCGAGGCAAGACGCCGGCCTCGAGACAGAGAGGTTGTGGGTTCAAATCCCGGTTGCACCGGTTGGGATTTTTATTTATGGTTTCTCTCTGCGGCAACCATCCCTGGTCTCAGCAACGAGGCCCGGCTTGAAACGTCAATTAATCTTCGACGGAAAAAAATATGAGTACCTCCGAAGTCGGAGATTTACTCTACGTAAATCCTGGCCACCGTCTTTTTCCGCCATTTTCTAGTTCTGTGTTATGTGCTAGCTTGAGTTTATGTGTTTAATTTGTATAGTTTGTTATAACCTGAAGAAGGCTTCGCTGAAGCGCTCTAGTTTGCCGTGTCTTTCTCTAAGTTTAGCTGCCTCATATTATTTTGTTTACGTAATATATAACCTAATCACTGACTAAATAATTAACTTTCTGGCTAGCTGCCCAATCGACTGACTCACAAACTAACAACCTGAATGACTAATCGAACGATCGACTAACTAACTGACATCCAATTACCAACCAATGAGCGACTGACGAACTGACTGACCGAGTTACGAACTAATGCGTTATATAATTGTTCTTCTCCATCTTATTTGTCGGTCTTAAAATTGTATTTAAAGAGCGATAGAATTTGGAGACTGGATTGCCCAATCGCTTCTCCACGCATGCCCAAGGGGAGACCACAAAATACATTTCATAACGATACTACGCCTCAAAATCCATAAAATTGAATTTCAATTTCCAGGGCTAAAATACCAGACCATTTTTGAATTTGATAAAGGATGAAAATTAAGAGCAAAATGAAACGAGACATAAAGATGGAAGTTAAGGAAGATAACTTGGGTTAATATAAAGATTGGTAAATCTTGTAAAAGTCAATATAAGATTACCCAGAGTTGTTGTCGATGTCTTCCGCACCACTGATGTTAAGAGAGGTGAGTGAGGGTGAAAGTGAGATAAAGTACCATTACTGGGACAGATAAATGATCTTTTTTCCCCCGACACTGGCTTCCGGTTGTTTTTCTATCTTTGGTTACGTGTGACGTCAGGTGCGTTCTCAAAATCAGTTTGTTCAGTCTGTGGTCGTTATATTTTTAAAGATTTGGTGGAAACATTTTTATTTTATCCTTTTAGTTTTGGATAATTGAGTTTGGTAGAAGTATTCCCAGAGGGAAGGGACATGGTATCAATGTTTATGTGACATGGGAAATGTTCTTATCAGATTTCCTGGAAGGTCGTTTTCTGTAGGAGGAAAGTTCGTGTCTTGGAGAGAATGATAGAAAACTGTTAGTGAGAGAATGTAGATAGATAATGACAAAACTGGTAGTGAGACAATATAGATAGATAAGGACAAAACTGGTAGTGAGAGAATGTAGATAGATAATGACAAAACTGGTAGTGAGAGAATGTAGATAGATAAGGACAAAACTGGTAGTGAGAGAATGTAGATAGATAATGACAAAACTGGTAGTGAGAGAATGTAGATAGATAAGGACAAAACTGGTAGTGAGACAATGTAGATAGATAAGGACAAAACTGGTAGTGAGACAATGTAGATAGATAAGGACAAACCTGTTAGTGAGACAATGTAGATAGATAAGGACAAAATTGTTAGTGAGAGAATGTAGATAGATAAGGACAAAATTGTTAGTGAGAGAATGTAGATAGAT
Source organism: Megaustenia siamemsis (assembly GCA_032433765.1). Classification (NCBI taxonomy): domain Eukaryota; kingdom Metazoa; phylum Mollusca; class Gastropoda; order Stylommatophora; family Ariophantidae; genus Megaustenia; species Megaustenia siamemsis. The sequence goes on along the minus strand of JAVIAB010000160.1, from coordinate 12,108,798 downwards.
AAGGACAAAATTGTTAGTGAGAGAATGTAGATAGATAAGGACAAAATTGTTAGTGAGAGAATGTAGATAGATAAGGACAAAATTGTTAGTGAGAGAATGTAGGTAGATAAGGACAAAATTGTTAGTGAGACAATGTAGATAGATAAGGACAAAACTGTTAGTGAGACAATGTAGATAGATAAGGACAAAACTGTTAGTGAGAGAATGTAGATAGATAAGGACAAACAAATAAAATTTAGAGAATGAATATAAAGCAGGTGGACAGTGATGAGAATATAAAGGAATATATAAAGGGAACATAGAGAGAGAGGTCAACGCAAACAGTGAAAAGGAAAGAATCAGAATAGACAAAGAAAATCAGAGCCTTGAATACAAGTATTTTATCAAAGAGCTGGAAGTCTAGTGTGGGATATCCTTACTTCGCAGTCACATGTTGCCATGGGAACAATTAAAATGACTTTCAGTTGGCTTCCGCAGGTTGGCTTCATTTTTTTTTCATAAACAGATCATCATCATTATGTACCGCACCGTTTGGCTTAGACAATCATGACCTTCCACAAATTTCGATCCACAGTGCATCGTATCGATTCTGTTGTTAACGGTTTTCCGTGCCAAGACACCAAGTTATACAGAAAATTCTCTCTTTGACGTCCGCGATCTCTCAATCCCTGTAGTTTACCAGTTGTATTCCAGCTTTCCTCTTCTCATGATGTGCCCTAAAAATGTTGATTGTTTTTTTCTGTTGTTTCTGATGAGCTATTTTTTGTGTTGGCTTCTTTCAGAATTTCCTCGTTGATCATTTTAGCTGACCAGGGAACTCTCAACATTCTTATGAGAAGTCCCATATCTGGGGCCTATAATCGTATTTTCTTGTGTTTGTCTACTGTCCATGGTTTCCCTCCACAGGTCAGAGTTGACTCTATATAGCACCGATCAAGATGTAAGAAAAGAAGACGTAATTACTTTCACACAAAAGAAGTGTCAGAGTGAGTTGTCTCCACTTCAAACAATGAAGCCGCTGCCGATAGTATTCCTGTTTGAAGTTTCACTATAGAAAATACTTTCTTGATAGTACTGCCACTCCGGTGCGTTGCTGCTATGTGCGTGTTTTGACCCAGGTCAAGTCACGTCAAGTACCCCCGTCACGCCAAGTGGCGTATAAGGGAATATAGTGTTAGTGACCATAAATGTTACAGACCTTCGGCATATGATTTTTGGCATAATGTGGTCAGTATTACGCCCGTGTCGCTTTACTTTCTCCGAAAAAGTCTCCCTTTGACCCAGGTATCTTTTATATTTGAACGTCAAACTTTTATTCTGACATAAGGAAAATCATCAACTAAATGTGGCATTTTATTTTGCATCTAAATATTTATTTTGAGTTCAGTTATATTTGACATAGTCTGAGTTATTATTTCGGCAAGTTTAAGAGATTTAGCAATAAAATTACAAAGCAAAATGTTTTCCGCTTAAAAAAGGGTCACCTAAATGAAAGCTTTATTGGACCTAAAATAATGACAAATATTACCAAATATAACCAAAGCTTCCGGCTAAAATGGTGGATAGGTGGCAGAAACCGCCGAAGCTCTGTACGAAAAGTGTTCCTTGTTGCAGTTTCCTCATATTTCAAGTCAAGATTAGTGCTAGAGCTACTGAGTTTCGTGTTCTGTGCACACCGTGAGCTGTGTTTTTCATCCGGATCATTTTTCAATATTCCGATTGTTTACGATGAATGATGATATCGTATGAGGAAGGATAGTTCAGCTACGTTCACTTTCGGGGCGGTTTCGCCGCATGTCTTTTTGGCGTGTGCTGTGGCTGCTATGATGGGACTGCAGCTGCCTTTCTTTGTTTGGATCCTTCAATGTGATGAGTTCTAATTCGGATGATTCCACTGGCACGGGCGGTTGAGCAATTATGCCTTTTATTTCGTTTACAGTGATGCCGGTGCCATCGACTTACTATAACTATAACCGAAAATGGGCATTTATGCAAAACAGGAGCTAAACCTAAATTGTAACAAAAAATATGCATTTTATGAGTAGCAAAAGTGGCGTCAATGTGTTCAAAGAGTCCAGAAATAAGTTGGAATTAACTTGCATTTCAAAAATAGATCTTATGAAAAAAACATGACATGTCAGAGGAAACTGAGCCCAGTTTATTGTTAACTAAACGTGGAGGTTATGTGTGAGTGTGAGGACGTAGGGTGAGGAGGTAAAGGTATAGAAGGGTAGGTGGTGAGAGTTTTGGTTGAGGAGGTGAAAGTATGGGAGGGTGAGTGGTGAGAGTTCTGATTGATGAGGTGAAAGTATGGGAGGGTGGGTGGTGAGAGTCTTGGGTGAGGAGGTGAAAGTATGGGAGGGTGGGTGGTGAGAGTCTTGGGTGAGGAGGTGAAAGTATGGGAGGGTGGGTGGTGAGAGTTCTGATTGATGAGGTGAAAGTATGGGAGGGTGGGTGGTGAGAGTCTTGGGTGAGGAGGTGAAAGTATGGGAGGGTGGGTGGTGAGAGTTTTGGTTGAGGAGGTGAAGGTATAGAAGGGTGGGTGGTGAGAGTTTTGGTTGAGGAGGTAAAAGTATGGGAGGGTGGGTAATGAGAGTCTTGGTTGATAATGTGAAAGTATGGGAGGGTGGGTGGTGAGAGTTTTGGTTGAGGAGGTGAAAGTATGGGAGGGTGGGTGGTGAGAGTTTTGGTTGAGGAGGTGAAGGTATAGAAGGGTGGGTGGTGAGAGTTTTGGTTGAGGAGGTGAAAGTATGGGAGGGTGGGTGGTGGGAGTTTTGGGTGAGGAGGTGAAAGTATATGAGGGTGGGTGTTCAGAGATTTGGGCGAGGAGGTGTAGGTGTGGGAGGGTGGGTGGTGAGAGATTTGGTTGAGGATGTGAGGAATTTGTGTGAGGAGGTGAAGGTATTGAAGGTGGGTGGTGAGATATGTGGGTGAGGAGGTGAAATTATGTGAGGGTTGGTGGTTTGGGATTTGTGTGAACAGGTGAGTGCATAGGGGTAGGGTGGTGAGGGATTTTGGTGAGAAAGTGTGTGGAATGATGGGTACTTGGGGGAGGCTTTGAGTGAGTGAGTGCGTGGGAGAGTACCAATGAGTGAGTGAGTGGGTGAGTGCGTGGAAGAGTAAAAGTGAGTGAGTGAGTGCGTGGGAGAGAAAAGTGAGTGAGTGAGTGCGTGGGAGAGTAACAGTGAGTGAGTGAGTGGATGAGTGCGTGGGAGAGTAAAAGTGAATGAGTGCGTGGGAGAGTAAAAGTGAGTTAGTGAGTGCGTGGGAGAGTAAAAGTGAGTGAGTGCGTGGGAGAGTAAAAGTGAGTGGGTGAGTGCGTGGGAGAGTAAACGTGAGTGAGTGAGTGCGTGGGAGAGTAAAAGTGAGTGGGTGAGTGCGTGGGAGAGTAAAAGTGAGTGAGTGAGTGCGTGGGAGAGTAAAAGTGAGTGAGTGAGTGCGTGGGAGAGTACCAGTGAGTGAGTGGGTGGGTGAGTGCGTGGGAGAGTAAAAGTGAGTGAGTGAGTGCGTGGGAGAGTAACAGTGAGTGAGTGAGTGGGTGAGTGCGTGGGAGAGTACCAGTGAGTGAGTGAGTGGGTGAGTGCGTGGGAGAGTAAAAGTGAGTGAGTGCGTGGGAGAGTACCAGAGAGTGAGTGAGTGGGTGAGTGCGTGGGAGAGTAAAAGTGAGTGAGTGAGTGAGTGCGTGGGAGAGTAAAAGTGAGTGAGTGCGTGGGAGAGTAACAGTGAGTGAGTGAGTGCGTGGGAGAGTAACAGTGAGTGAGTGAATGGGTGAGTGCGTGGGAGAGTAACAGTGAGTGAGTGCGTGGGAGAGTAACAGTGGGTGAGTGCGTGAGAGAGTAACAGTGAGTGAGTGCGTAGGAGAGTAACAGTGAGTGAGTGGATGGGTGAGTGCCTGGGAGAGTAACAGTGAGTGAGTGCGTGGGAGAGTAACAGTGGGTGAGTGCATAGGAGAGTAACAGTGGGTGAGTGCGTGGGAGAGTAACAGTGGGTGAGTGCGTGGGAGAGTAACAGTGAGTGAGTGCGTTGGAGAGTAAAAGTGAGTGAGTGCGTGGGAGAGTAACAGTGAGTGAGTGAGTGAGTGCGTGGGAGAGTAACAGTGAGTGAGTGAGTGAGTGGGTGAGTGAGTGCGTGGGAGAGTAAAAGTGAGTGAGTGCGTGGGAGAGTAACAGTGAGTGAGTGAGTGCGTGGGAGAGTAACATTGAGTGAGTGAGTGCGTGGGAGAGTAACAGTGAGTGAGTGAGTGCGTGGGAGAGTAACAGTGAGTGAGTGAGTGAGTGAGAGTGAGTGAGTGAGTGAGTGAGTGAGTGAGTGAGTGAGTGAGTGAGTGAGTGAGTGAGTGAGTGAGTGAGTGAGTGAGTGAGTGAGTGAGTGAGTGAGTGAGTGAGTGCGTGGGAGAGTAACAGTGAGTGAGTGAGTGCGTGGGAGAGTAAAAGTGAGTGAGCGCGTGGGAAGGTAACAGTGAGTGTGTGGAAAGAAGATTTAATTGTATGGATTTAGTGAGTGTGTGGGCGATTCAACCAATAATTAACTCATCTCTCTAGGAGCGTACAGTACAGGTACTCGGATAAGATAAAGAAAGTGTCAAAGTAAACAAAAAACAGAGAGACCCGGAGACATAAATGATCACTGAAAATTACATAGACGTTAATTAGTCACGAGAACTCCAGACTTATGTGTATACAAATGGCATGGCAACAAACACCACTAGTAATGGGCGATGGGGAGTGGTTTGCAAACTCAAAGCTGGAGTCAATCTATAACTACAGGCAAGTCTCGAGTATTAATGTTAAAGAAAGTAAAACTCTCATGCTCGCAGCCGGAATGGTCTTCAACGCAAACATTAACCGCCCTAGAAATCAGTGATAATTATTGTTGCGCTGTTAGATATAAGAACACTGACAACTTCCACGAAAGACATTGTAAAATAAACATAAAATGGTATAAACTAGCTAAACTGATAAGGAGACAAGACAAATTACGACGTGTCGGCAAAAGTCTTAATCATGTACAAAACACAAACCATTTAAAAATAATAAACACAGAAATCCAATCACGAAAGCTAAACACAGAAACGCTGATCTTAAAAATGGCAGTAAGAAACGATGGCCAGAATGTTCGCAGTTGCTGGTCGCATGATTGATAGATAATATGCCATGTATGATTTACGTGAAGTGAAGAAACAACAGATAGCAATGTCAGTGTTGGTGGGTATTGTTGTCAAGAGTGCGGGGATCCACTAGCTAACCCCATACGGTAACATACATGGATATGTATGCACAAAAGTATGTCCTATTATTTAATACACTACGTCCAAAACATTTGTAGAAAAAATAAAAAACCGAACGAAAACCCTGAAACAGGTGCGCCCCCCCCCCCTTTTCCCCGCGCTGGGCACCTCAGAGCTAGTATACTTCAATTCCGGACCTGGCCACGACAGTTATTTCATTTCTGAAACTGAAAGTTGAGTTCTTTCATTCAAATTTCGAATATTATTTTGTTTTGATATTTAATTGTCAGTTAAGTAGGTAGTGTCAATTTGATTTATTACATATTTGTGTATGTGTTGTTTACTGTTCCTGCTGAAGACCTAGTGAGCCGCAACGCCGATCGATTTTGTGCCGTACATTACTTACATAAAGCTGTAACTATACATTTGTTAATATTCCTTTTCATTTCTCCATGAAACAGACAACAGACTTGAGAAGAACTTTCTGATTCACACACATTACTTTTAAAGTAAAAACTGTCTGGTGGAACTAAAACTCTGAAACAGACAACAGACTTGAGAAGAACTTTCTGATTCACACACATTACTTTTAAAGAAAAAACTGTCTGGTGGAACTAAAACTCTGAAACAGACAACAGACTTGAGAAGAACTTTCTGATTCACACACATTACTTTTAAAGAAAAAACTGTCTGGTGGAACTAAAACTCTGAAACAGACAACAGACTTGAGAAGAACTTTCTGATTCACACACATTACTTTTAAAGAAAAAACTGTCTGGTGGAACTAAAACTCTGAAACAGACAACAGACTTGAGAAGAACTTTCTGATTCACACACATTACTTTTAAAGAAAAAACTGTCTGGTGGAACTAAAACTCTGAAACAGACAACAGACTTGAGAAGAACTTTCTGATTCACACACATTACTTTTAAAGAAAAAACTGTCTGGTGGAACTAAAACTCTGAAACAGACAACAAAACAGACATTTGAAGAACCGGATAGAAAATCAGATTCAGTTGAGTGGTGATTGCAACAGTGGAATTAATATTTTAAAACGGAGTCGATAAATTTGACGCCAAGAAATAACCTTTCACAGTGGAAAGGACTTTACAATAATGTAATATTAATAAAGTTCTCAGTATGTAAAGCAGCTGTGGATTGGGGGAGAGAAGAGTTCTCAGTATGTAAAGCAGCTGTGGATTGGTGCAGAGAAATGTTATCGCGGACGTGTTTACGTTTAGTAGAATAGACAAAATGGCGGTTGGAAATTGAGAAACTAGGATTTTTAGTAGAACAGGAGAATGGAGATTGGGAAGCTCTAGAATTGTTACTAGAACAGGAGAATGGAGATTGGGAAGCTCTAGAATTGTTAGTAGAACAGGAGAATAGAGATAGGGAAGCTCTAGAATTGTTACTAGAACAGGAGAATGGAGATTGGGAAGCTCTAGAATTGTTAGTAGAACAAGAGAATAGAGATAGGGAAGCTCTAGAATTGTTAATAGAACAGGAGAATGGAGATTGGGAAGCTCTAGAATTGTTAGTAGAACAGGAGAATAGAGTTAGGGAAGCTCTAGAATTGTTACTAGAACAGGAGAATGGAGATTGGGAAGCTCTAGAATTGTTACTAGAACAGGA